>NW_021026752.1:762603-831767 GCF_004153795.1 Camellia sinensis | reverse complement strand
CAAATATGTGTATCTATTGAAGTATTAATACAGCGAATATGTGTATCTATTGTGAAGTATGGAAATATTGTTGATATGAGATGTGGTCTCAGGGGAAATGTTTGGCCAGGTTCTGAGCCATATTTATGAATTGAAACTCGGTTAAGTAAAGGAAAAAGGAATGAAACATGGACATATTTGTCATGCAGTTGAAATGGGTTATGAATTGATTTATGTGGGTTAAACATTTATCAAATGCTAATGTTTTAGTTTTTGCTCATATTATGTTTAGCATATCTCTATTGGGCGTTGGCTTACCCTATATGGGACATCATTTTCAGGTACAGGTGTTATGCCACCTCCAAGGACGTAGCTTGGGAGGTTTGAGGCTGTTAGACACTTTTTGCTGTTTTTATTGTATTACATGTATATCAAGCCAAGGGCTTATTTTGTATAGAGTTAGTACTCTCTTTTTTGTAATCAAGTGTTGACTTGGAAAGTTATAAGCCAAAAAGGCATTTACTTTTGTTGTCAACATGTAATACCTTTTGTAAGAATACTCTGATGATTGTAATTTGAAACCTCTTTTCTTTATCGTGAATGTATGATACTATGGGTTTATTTTGAGGGCGTGACAACTTGGTATCAGAACGTACCGGGTTCGAATACTTTGGGTACGTGGGAAGTGGTTAGTACTACAATGGGTTCGTCTCGCTTGATAGAGACTTAGATGTAGTGGTATATGCTTATGTGATAACATGTTTACGTGACTACTTGGGTATGTGATTTAGTTTATAGGATGTTGATTGGAAAAGCTCTTTATCAATGCTGTTTCTAACCAGAACTCTAGCAACACCTCGGACTGTCATTATCCGGAAATGAAATTCGTAAGTGCTTATGTGATTATGTGCTTACGTGGAATGAATTACTGTTGTTCAATGCATTAGGACGCGAGTGTTATAGCTTCGGCACATTTGTGAATATACTAATGTTCTTCGTTACCTTTATTAGGATGTCAGGACAAGGACGAGGTGGTAGGCGTGGTAGGCAGGAGATGCCTATACCGGATGAGATTCCGGCGCAGCAGGAGGGGGTTGGTCAGGCCAATATGGCCAAGCCAGTAGGTCAGCAAACCGTGGGCGCCTTAGCCCGCGAGATAGCAGGAGCTTTGAGGGAATCCATGGGCATTCTCAGAGCTGATGTGACGCCCCAAATTTTTTTTTTGAAACATCAAGGGAAATTAAATAAACAAAATGACTTAATAAACTAAAAAGTTGACATATTAATAGGGCATTCCAACTCTCGTACATAACCAAAGGTTCAAATAATATTAAATAAAAACTTAACATTATCCAAATACAACATCAATGAAATTATAACGTCCTTAATAACTATTATATAAAATAATATAATTTATTCGGCTCTACTCGAGGTTTCAGGTCAGCCAAGGCTCTACGTTAGGGTCGACTCCATTTCAGCTTCAATTATTTTCTCGCCAAGACCTGGCATAAAACGCCAGGGCAACAAAAATATATGCCATGAGTTTTGCAACACAGTAAGGAAACATAACCAACCTACCATTCTTTTTAAGAGAAAAATAATAAGATTATAAACACGAGATAATAATATAATTGTAAACATGAATTACAACCATTAAAATAATTTCTATAATTTTAATAAATTAGGCGACACTTGAAATCTCACCAAAGAGATTGAACTCACCAACCACTAAGCATGGCAACGGTTAATTTGAAACCCTCCCTTGGTCAAATATTTAAGTGTTACCAACCGTAACTACCAGAGATGCGCACGTCCGGAGTTATATACCCAAGTAGTAGCATCCGTGGTCTGCCCCAAGGAAACGGTCTGCCAGGGGTACGTAACCTCCCTGTGTGCCACCAGCACATCCACCCTTATTCCAAAACCAAATATCGAAAAGGGTTCAAATAAGTCCCGTGCCATCTTAGAGTTTCGCAACACAATTTACGTGAGAATTCTCAAAACCAGGGCTCACCCTGAACAACCGGTATTAACCGTCAATCCCTTGATTTCATACACTCTTTAAAACCAAGACTCACTCTAAAAACTGGTATTAACCGTCAATTGTTAACTTTGTATATGCCTTTAATCCTTTCAGTTAATTTTGATATTAATCACAAATAATTCTAATTTTTTAATCACAAATAATGTTATACCAACTTATTAAAATTTGAACATAAAATATTACACATGTCACACAATAATAAACAATTGTACAAAATTTAAATAAACAATTCATTTAAAATCATGTTCCAATTGCCCAAATTTAGTTTTAATTCATCTTAGTAACATCAACCCACAATTCTAAAATATAAATTAGACTTCCCAACCTCTTGAAATTCCATGATGTATATAATACAAATAGATCCAATCTTACTATTAATAACAAAATCAACTAAACTCAATTCTTAACCAAATACTTGATTTATAATCATGGGTGTTCTAAAATGTATCTAAATTGAATAAAATTCTTAAATTGCATCACATGCATGGATTAAATAAAAATCTAATTATAAAATCAAAACTTTAGAATTAATTCCAAATTTCCATAAACTTGATTTTCTTAAAACATTTCCTTCATCTCTTCAAAAAGAACTTGAATGACTCAATTTCAAATAAGACAAATAAATTCAAACCCAAAAGGGTTATTTTCAAATTAACTTCTATAATTTTGAATCTAATTCAATTCTACACCATTTTTCTAATTCCTTTTTATGTACATGAAATTGAAGTTATATGACCCTTAGGAAAATATTTGTATGTATGACATTAAGATTAAAACTAATTAATTCTTCTATATTCAAAATGTTTAATTTTCTTGATTTTTTTTTTCTTTAATAAAATTTCTTCCTTCTTTTCTTCAAAACATGAAATCGTTTACCTTAAATTTCTCAAAATCCATAATGCATGTATAAAACGCTTATCAAATCTAACCAAATTTTACATCATCAAGCTCAATTTATAATTTGACTTCTTAATTTATATCACAATTTAATCCCAAGCTCATAAACTTTAAAATATGAATTAATTTCTTGGGATTGTTATATTCTGCTTAAAATTGATACATAATCACAAATCAACATCTAGGGGATTTCTAGATTTTTCACTTACCATGCATGCAATGATAAACTTCAAATATGTGAAGGATGAAGAAAATCAAACTCAAATATTTAATCTCAACGTCAATTTCTTAATAATTAAATTCTACTTTATTTTCCATGATCATCCACATGCATGTAACCCATTTCATGTTTAGAACCCAATTTCCTTCATATCTAACCCAATTTTAAACTTATCAATCTTTTACACATGAATTAAATCTAAAACCTTGAAAGTCCAACATGAATGCAAGGATGAATTTCAAGTTTGTGAAGAATAATAGAAATCAAACTCTAACTACTTAATTTCCAACTATATTTCCATGATCTTAACACATAATTCAAAATTTCTTCATCTTCTTGCTAATTCCTATTAATTACATGATTTTGAGTCCAATTCCATCCTTAATTTCAAGTGTGATACAAGAATTCTACAACAATCAAGGTTAAAATCCTTACCTTTAACCGCCCATAGCTGAATTTCTTTTTAATTTCTTGAGTCCTCTCCTTTATCTTCATGTAGACCTCATAAACTCATTTCTCCAAAGTTTCTTCCAGCATAAGAGTTGGACCTCTCTCTCTTACTCTCTCTCTCTCTCTCCCGTGCACTCTCTCTAATTTGACTCCAGCAAAAACAAAGCTTTGTGACTCCATTCTTCATCTTTTATTTTATTATTTTATTTATCAATTTAGTGGGACACTTGTCCACATAATATGAATCCATGTTTCATTAGCTTGACACACTAATCACACTTGATTTCCAGCACATCACATACACACACACGTGCACTTATCTAAGGCTCCCAACACAACACTCTCACATGCACACACTAACAGATGTCTTTGTACTCACACTTTATTTTCAGTACACCCACACCCACATGCACTCTCAAATTTTTAAGCCATTATACTAATTAATTTAATTGAGCAATACCTAGTTTTAATGAACCTTGATTGACACAAAATTAGTTAATTATAACTAATCTTAAATCCCACCTAATTTAATTAGTCTAATTGACTTCCATTAGAGTTTGATTAAATATATTATTATTATTATTATTATTTTATATATATATATAAAAATACGGGGTTTTTCAGTTTAAAAATATACAAACTGTTAAATTCAAAATATTGTGAATAATTACTTAAGAAAATTGAATATATATTATTTTTATTATATAAAAATACGGGGTTTCACAGCTGAGAATCAAAACCCCGGCCCAGGCTGTTGATGCAGGGCCTTCTTTTCTAAAGAGGGAGTTTTTCTGGTCAAATCCAGATGAGTTTGCCGGTGATCCGAAAGAGCCACTTAAGGCGGATGAATGGCTCGAGCAGATGACTAAGACGTTTGAGATGCTTGGCATCGAAGACGAGGCATTGAAGGTGACCTTGGAATCTTTGCAGCTTAAGAGGGATGCGGGTCAGTGGTGGAAGTTCATGAGGGGTCGTATTGGTGGCACATAAGAGGCCTTTGTGGATGCTTTCCAAGAGAAGTTCTTATCTCCAGCTGTCAGTGAGAAGCTGAGGGACCAGTTTTGTCAGCTTAAGCAGCTGAGTTCTTCAGTGGCCGAGTTTGAGGTCGCTTTTACGAGTTTGTCCAGGTTTGCACCTGAGCTTGTGGCGTCTGAGGAACGCCGTTGTATTGAGTTCGAGAGGAAGTTGAGGCACGGGCTCAAGATGAGAGTTGGGGGGTCTATGACCCGAGAGTATGGGCGCCTTGTGGATGCTGCGACCCATATGGAGATTATGATGCAGGAGGAGGATGAGAGGATGAGGGGCTCCAAAAGGAGTCAGGATGGTTAGAGGGACGGTAGGAGGCAGAGAGGTCCTAACCCTCAGCAGTCCCAGGCTGCTTTTGCAAGATCGACCTTTCCAGTGCCGAGTGCAGGCTCGGGGAGAGGCAGTCAGGGAGACATTACCTGTTACGAATGTGGTCAGCTGGGCCACAAGTCTCCAACTTCCCCGCAGAGGGAAGGAGGGCAGAGAGCAGCTTCATATTCGGCTCGACCTTAGAGCCAAAGTCGGGGCAGAGGCTAGCTGCTCTCATGCTACCAGTGTGGTCAGGCGGGGCACCTGAAGAGGTATTGCCCGCAGTTGAGTGGCACATCGGGTGCGTCTGGTTCTAGACAGACGTAGAGTTTTCAGCCAGCACAGTCAGTACAGGCCTCGAGGGCCAATCAGGGGGCTTTATCGTCTCAGTCTGTGCAGCAACCTTTTTCTTCTAGGGGTGAGCAGGTAGATCAGGGGCCTACAGGGCGTGTGTATGCTTATAGTGTGATTGTATTCAAAAAACATGAATACAATCTTCTTCTTTTTTCTTCCTTCAAAAAACACATATTAAATGGAGTGTAAAAAAAAAATAATGATTTGAAAAAATAAAATCATCGTGTGATAAAAATAGAGTGTAAAAAAACACAATTAAATTTTTCCTCATAAAAATAAAAAAAGAAATGAAGTCACTTGATAATTAAAAAATACAATTATTATTTTTTTTTATCAAAAAACATAGTGAGTTAAAAACCCAATCACAAAGCACAACCATTTTTTTTTTTGAAAAATGTAGTGAGCTAAAAAATCCAATTTCAAAAAATAATCTAATCATTATCATCAATAGTTCATACTTTATGTGAACCTAATGAATAAAATTTAAATTTTTTTTCCAAAAAACATAGATTAACAATAAAATATTGAAAAATAAATAAAGTTTTAATCACAATCACAAAATACAATCCAATTATCATCAATAATTAATATTTTACGTGAAACTAATGAATACAGTCATTCTTAATCAATTTAAAAATATAATAAATAATTTACTCACTGACTTTAAAATGTTTTTCTTCCAAAATTCTGTCCCAAAACTGCTGTCGTTGTACAGACTTTGAAATGTTTGTTGTCGCTGAACTCTCTCCTTCGCCCAACTTTTTTCTAGGTTATTGTGATAGTAATGGGTAATAATGGGCAATAGGGTTTACGGTAATACGTCAAGGTCTCTCTCTCAACCAAATTTTTTTACGGTGGAAAGCTCTCTCTCTCGCTCAAAATTTTTTTTGGAAAGGGTTTAGGGTAATACAAGAATTTTTTTTTTAATCAGAAAAATAAGAAATTAGGATTAGAATAATGAAGTTCCCACAAGGTTTGTGGGTTAAAAAGACATTTTTCCATATATAATAGACTAGCATATTATCACCCGTGTTATGCACGGGATTCAATTTAAAAAAACTATTTATGATTATGTCAAACATATTTTTAAATTGTTAGCATAAAATACATATTATTTTAAAAGAAAATGTTGATATTGCATAATTAAAGTAATAAAAATAAGAATTTATTACATTTGTTCGGAATTCACCGAATAAATAAAACAAAATATAACTAAAATCTAAATTGTTGTGGGTCTTCCATCAGTATTCTTGCATTGTCAACATGATAGTTAGTATTATAATTGATGAATAACACATATATTATATATTTATAAAATGTTATACTTATATATGTATATTTTTTTACCTTTTTACCTTTTCTTCAGACCAATCTATATTTAAAACAAAGGTTACGCACGGTGCATAATCTAGTTGACTTTGCATTGTTAGGACATGTAGGATAAATGCATAGGCATGATCTTGCCATGGCGCAATATAATCTTTAATCATTCTAACTGTAACGCCCTCAAAAATAAGACATAACTCATTCATTTTTTTAAAATTCATAAAAATAGAAGAGGTATTATATTCCATACATCAGAGTGTTCTTTACAAAAAATGTTACATGTTAATTGACAAGTAAATGCCCTACGGACTTACATCTTTTCAAGTATAACTTGGTTACAACAAAAGAGGGTCAAAAGCCCTTTACAAGTTAAAGCCCTTGGATTTGAAATGAAAACATATAACATAAAACAAAACAACCAAAACAGAGACTTCAGCCCCGAGACCTCCCAAGCTATGACCTTGGAGGTGGCATGTCACTTGTACCTGAAAATGGTGTCCCAAGTAGGGTGAGCCAACGCCCAGTAGAGATATGCTAAACAAAGTATGAGAATTAACTAAAACATTAACATCCGATAAATGTTTGACACAAGGAAATTACGTACATCCTCTCCATGACCAATTAATTCATTAACATGGTCCAATATTATCCAAATAGTTTAAAATGAGACTACAACTCATATATCAACACTTCAATAGCAAACATCATACATCACTTCCATAACTTGCCATTTTACGGAACTACGTCCAAGGAAACCGGCACCCATAAATAAATAAGATTTCGGGACTTGCACCATGGACACTCCGGCCAACTTAGTTATCAATGGAGTCCATCCCCTATCTCCTCCCACACAATGGAGTCCATCCCCTATCTCCTCCCATACAAAGATACATACACAATGTATTAAACATGTTGGCATATACAATGACCCAACAAACTCACATATTCAATATTTATATCCAACCGTCATATTCAATGACATCAACTAAGTGATTAGTTTCAATTTACCTAATCATCATGCAGTTTCTACAACAATCAAGACTATTCTCCACCGATAGCCCAAAATAGTTATTTCTAAACAGATAAATAAATCTATCAAACAGATAAATTTATTACGTTTTCCGTCGGTGAGTGATTTATCAACCCAACTACACCATTTAATCACAATTTCTCTCAATTTCAAAATTTTCCATCCAATTTCATGATTTTCAAATCAATTTCATATTTCCACTACTTATTTCATTAATGATACAAATGATTTATCCAATTTAAATTAGGGCATTAATCCCCCTTTCTTAGTTATTGCACCCAAAGCCCAATTTCACCAATTTAATGCACATAATCCCCTTTTAAGACCTCTCATAGACAATGGAGCCCAAAAGTAGAAAACCCCTCTTTCAAACATTTTAAATCTCAAACCCTAACTTCCCAAAATTCTCAATTTACACCATTTATACAAAATGACTAACATTTATGTTGAAGCTCAAAAAGATGAGTAGTTTATCCCTACCTCAAATGAGGAAGCTCAAAGGAAGAGGAAGAAGAAACCCAAGATGCTCCAAATCCAAGATTTTTCGGATCAAAAGATAGCCCAAACCATGCTCTAACTTTCTTACAAAGGGGTTAGGGTAGAAAACCTCTAGATCAAGAGTATTTGTAGAGATAGTGTGTGTAGAGAGAGAAAGAAAGCAGCCAGATTAGGGTTTGGAAATGAAAAAGATGATGAAAAAGTGATAAATATTACGCTGTTGCCAACTGATATAATCAAGGCTCGCTCGAGCGAAGAAGTGATTGCTTGAGCGAGCAAGCAAAAATAACCTCGCTTGGGCGCAAGACACGTCGCTCGACCGAACAATGCGAAGCTTCAGGTCTGTAACCCAGACGTACGCTCGAGCGCAAGAGTTTTCACTCCAGCGAAGGAACACAAAACATAGGGCTCGCTCACTCGAGCGCAAGAAGCGTCGCTCGAGCGAACAATGCCAACCTTCAGGTCAAAAAGAGATGTAGACGCATGCTCAAGTGCAAGAGTTCTCGCTCGAGCGAAGAGACACACCAGACCAGGCTCGCTCAAGCCCAAGAAAGCTCACTCGAGCAGAAGCTGCGTCTGAAAAGAAACCTGAAGACTCTCAATCCTCGCTCGAGTGCAAGAACTCTCGCTCGAACGAAGAAGCAAATACCCAGGCCTCGCTCGAGCGCAAGAAACCTCGCTCGACCGAAGAAGCCAAATCCTGGGCAGCAACCATTTGTTCTAACTCTCAACCAACCTATTCCAAACTCACTCACCACATCCCAAAACTCAAATACAAAGAATCAAATGATGGAAATGAGACACAGACAACAACATACAACCACAGAACTCAAGTCCGGAATATAGTAAATGACAGGGGAAAACCAGGATCGCTATACTAACTCCATTATCCTATAAAATTTTGAAATTATAACATTGTGTTTGAAAATGTAGGAATAAGTTATTTATAATAAATTATATAGTTTTGCACCTTTGATCTCATATTCTTCAAATATGATGATTGACATTGCAAGATAAAATCTGCCCGTTTATCTTGAAAAATTAGATTTATTGAACCAGTATTGTCTTTGACCACAATGTTAATATTGTATCTAATAAAAAAAAATTAAAAATAAAAACTTGTTAAAAGAAAATATTGTATTTAATAAAAAATTAAAACACTTGTTAAGTTTGAATTATTATTGTACATAGCAATTATTTATTTAAAAAAATTACCTCGTTATAATATCAATATCATTGTGCATGCAGTGACGACAAACAATGTGACCATAATGATATTCAACTTTTTGTTATCAACTTTTGCACAAATAAATCCAAAGGTTTTCAACATCAATTTGTTCGATGTACCCAAATATTCAAAAATATGAAATCTACAAAATATTTGAAAAAACATAAATTAATATCTCGCTATAAACGAATATATATACATATCATTTAACTTTCACTACTTGAGATGATAACAATTCTTATCTTTGGCATAGGTGTAAAATCACGTATGCGAATCCTTTTGGCATTTGATGTTACCAATGATTGTAAAATTGAAAATCTATTTTTTCGATTCCAATATACCAACTTTTGTGGTATAAGATTCATAGCAAGCCTAAATAGACATCAACGTATATAATTGTGAGAATTATGTTGTCATATGTAATTGGTTAATATTATACAATCATAACATACCACACTTGAATATGATTTGTATAACGGAATGAATGATTAGTATATAACTTGTTGTATTTGCATGTAGCGAGACATGGACCTAGAAGTTGATAAAAGATAATTTATCAATATCAATATTTGTATATACATCTATATACTATAAAAGTCAATGAAAAAAAATCTTACCGTAATAATCTTAAATTGTTAATCCAGTGGCAAATAAAATATTATCATTTTCTAGAGTATGATATAGTTGCATGCTATCAGTTGTTGCAAACACGTCCAATAGAGTTAGTCTTACTAATGTGAAACTGCTTTTACAATTAAAAAAAAAGGTTAAATCATTCGTAGAGTATTTCAAATCTGGTAAAAACACATAAATATGTTATTATATCATACCTTGTATCAAGTAGTAAAATCTCTCTTTTGTAATTATCACGATTTGCAATATCTTGACATTTAGTTACACTAACAACCAAGCCAATCACATCTGCATAATTTAGCATTGACATATTTATTATTTTGATAATTTAAATTTTTTTTATTAGTAATAAACTATGTAAGTATGTAATCTAAATAAGTATTATTTAGTAAAAATAACGTACCTATTAATTGAACATCTTGATGAAGAAGTTCACCAATGTTTGATAATTTTTTGATGAAATAACACTGAAATGGTATATTATCATCATGATCAAGTATGTGCACAATTTTTGTATCATCAGTAAAAGATATCTTATAATCATGTGGTACCAACTTGAATTTTTCATCAACCAATGTAATATGAACTTCTCTAAAACAACATATTTTTCCTTCAATGTATAATGTAATCATCATCATCATCAATAGTGCGTAGTTTATGTGAGTCTACTGAATACAAAAAACATTGATTAAAAATACAATCACCCTATTGAAAAATAAATTAAGTCCAATCACAATCACAAAATATAATCCAATCATCATCAATCAAACAGAGTGTAAAAATACAATCACCGTATTGAAAAACAATGAAGTCAATTGGTAATTAAAAAATAAATTTTTTTTTTTAAAAAAAAAAGAAACATACAAATTAAGTTAATAGATAGTTAAAAGCACAACCTTTTAAAAAAAAAATACAGTGACTACTTTATGTGGATCTAATAAATATAATTTTTTTGTTTAAAAAAACATAGACTAAAAATACAATCACCGTGTGATTATATTAAAACAGCATGAATACAATCTATTTATTTTTTTTTTCAAAAAACACATATTAAGTGGAATGTAAAAAAAACATAATCATTTGAAAAAATAAAATCATCGTGTGATCACAATGGAGTGTAAAAAAACACAATCACATTTTTCCTCATAAAAAAATAAATGAAGTCACTTGATAATTAAAAAATATAATTATTTTTTTTTAATCAAAAAGCATAGTGTGTTAAAAACCCAATTACAAAACACAACCTTTTTTTTTTTTTTTTTGAAAAATATAGTGAGTTAAAAAACCCAATTACAAAAAATAATCTAATCATTATCATCAATAGTTCGTCCTTTATGTGAACGTAATGAATACAATTTAATTTTTTTTTCCAAAAAACATAGATTGAAGATAAAATATTGAAAAATAAACAAAGTTTTAATCACAATCACAAAATATAATCCAATCATCATCAATAATTAATATTTTATATGAACCTAATGAATATAATCATTCTTAATCAATTTAAAAATATAATAATTGATTTACTCACAGACTTTGAAATGTTTTTCTTCCAAAATTTTGTCCCAAAGCAGTTGTCGCTATACAGACTTTGAAATGTTTGCTACCGCTGAACTCTCTCTCTCTCTCTCTCTCCCAACTTTTTTCTAGGTTGTTGCTGTGATAGTAATGGGTAATAATGGGCAATAGGGTGTAGGGTAATACGGAAAGGTCTCTCTCTCGCCCAAATTTTTTTACAGCGAAAAGGCCTCTCTGTCGCTCAAATTTTTTTACGGAAAGGGCTTAGGGTAATACGGGAATTTTTTTTAATTAGAAAATTAAGAAATTAGGATTAGAATAATAGAGGCCCCACAAGGTTTGTAAGTTAAAAAGACCATTTTCCTTATATAATAGATTTAATTTCTCTATTTGCTCTTCTTTTTTTTTTAAGAAGAATTTTATAATACACACCCCATATCACATTCACATTTAGTCTTTTTATTAGAACTGTTATTATCTCTATTAAAATATGATTTTGTTGGTTGTTTGAGTACATATATTATATGCTTGGAAGTAGTATAGGTATGCATGTTACTTGTTTGATTTATTACTTCAAAGAACTAATTTTTCATGTAGACAAAAAATAAATAAATAAATAAATTTTTATTCATACAAAAAATTTAACAAATATGATGTGACAACATCATTATTGTAAATAAAATTAATGGTGTTTTGTTTTGAAGTAAAAAGTTCATAGTGAGTCATATTATTATGTATAAAAATTGTGTATGAATTTTTTGTTTGTATAATATTATTCAAAAAAATATTGTGATAGTCCATTTTTAAGTGCAAAGAAAAGATAAAAATTGTGACAAATGGTAGGAATGAGGAGACGGAGAAATTGGTGGGTGGTTGCTATGTGTTCAAAAGAGATAATGATGAGTAATAGAAGAGAAATACAGTGAAAGTAAATTGGTATTTAAAAAAATTAAACTGCTGACATCAATAAAATCTGTTAGTTGACTTAACAGTTAACTAATTAAAAGGACAATCTATAATACACCTTTAAACCTCAAGGAGGAATATGTAATTTTCAAAAGATTAAAAGTATTAATATCATCAAAGCAAATCCAGAGGTGAGTGTAATTTACCCATTCCAATAATACCTTTTATCCCGCGTATTCAAAATCATTTTGTATTATTAGCAGAGAAATAAATCAACTTATCCAAAAATAATATTTTTATCATAAAATTTTAAAAATACATTCTCAAAATAAGTTAAATATTAATTCATTCATGATGTTACCTAGCTATAACGTCGTCATTTATGATGTTAGTTTCCTATACTAATGTCGTCCAACGAATTCGGTCGAACACCCAAAAACAAATAAAAACTAACGATTGGTTTGTTTGGGTTAAAAAAATATTTTTCATAATTTTTGATATTTTGTATAATAAAATATGAAAGTGAACATAAAATATTTTTCATGATCAATGAAAAATAAATTTATTTTGACACAGAATATTTTCACTTTTAAAAAGCAAAAAATATTTTTCGAACTAAAATTTTACTAATGTTATCACATCATCCACAACCACTGCCACCATCACCACCGCTATCGTCCTACCACCATACTTCCACCTCCACGTCCATCTCCACCTTCATTTCACCACCACCACTACTAAACATAGAAAAAAAGATTCTAAAAAATATTTTTTGAAAAAAGTTTTATGTTGAAAATGTTTTCCGTCTAAACAAATGGAGTGTTTGGCCTCATTTAGGAACATATTATTTTACTAATTTTTTGATTTTTTAATTAAAATATGATATAAAAAAAATTAGTATATTTGAAATGACTTTTTAATTTTTATAAAAATATGTGCAAAAAGTAAACAGAAAAAGAAATCTTTGATTTTTTTGTATAGATTGTTGACTTTTTAGTTTTTTTTAGTGACTTTTTAATTTTTACGCTAAAACAATGAATTACCAAGCTTGACCTAAGTATGATGTTCGGTTTAATTTTTTAAAATCATTTTTAATTTTTTTATACTATTTTAATTTTTTCATATTTTAGCCCAAAAAAATATTTTTTTTTTACATTTCAAATATTTCTAATTCAAATACATTTTAAAGTAAAAATTTTCAAAAATTATTTTTTTATTAAATTAAACCTAAAAAATGTAGGAGTAGTATTTTAAAAATATTTGTACCTATTTACTAGTTGTTTGGGATGAACTAAATAAAGTGCAGTTTTTGATTTTTTATGAAATATATGTTGGGTTTGAAGTGATGTAATAGAGAGGTGACGTGAGTTAAATAAGATGATGTAACTTAAATAGGATAGTGACTTTTTAACATTTTGACTTTTTTAAGTTATGACAAACAAGATCATAGTATGATTTTTTTAAAAGATTTTTATAAGTATTTTTACATTTTAAATGAATCTAACAAAAAAATAAATAAATGAAAAATAGATTTTAAATTTCAAAATCAAGTCCCGATCAATCAGCGATTGTCTTGTCTCCCATTCATAATCTCGCGTAGAGCATCTTCAGTGGGTTTACTAATTCACTAGTGTCATACAACTAGGGCTGTGCACAATACCGTCAAAACCGCACCGAATCGCTCCGACCCACACTGAACTGTGCATTTTTTCAACTCTGACGGGTGGATTGGGCGAGTGGGAGTTGCAGAAGTGGCGGGTCGGCGCGGGTGGCGGTTTGAAAATCCCAACCCGCTGAACAAACCGACCCGACCCGACCCGCCAAACAATTCTGCAATGCAATCAAACTTCACCCTTCTGCTATGCTATATACACATCCAGCAACCATTAGATTACATCTACCATACTAAATGTAGATATACTCACACACACAGAATAATTTCTCAATTAAACCTAATTGACCCCCAAACATCTCATTTCATTCATCATCGTCTTGCCGCTGCTCTCCGTTGTTGTTCCTCTTCCTTACCTTCAGATCGGCGCCTGCCATAGCATTTCTATCACTGCTGTTTTCCTTTCCACCGCTGCCCTCTACTCACCGTCGCTGCTTTCTCCTCACCGCCGCTGCTCTCTGCTCGTCGTTGATACGTGGCTCTTTGCTTTCTCTCTCTCTCTCTCTCTCTCTCTCTCTCTCACTCTCTATATATATATATATATATATATATAACTACTCATAGTTTGGTTTATATGTATGCCGTATAAGTCTCTGTTTTTCTTTATATATATATATAACTACACACAGTTTGCTTTGTATGTCTGGGTGTTGATTTCCGACCACACAACCAAACGGGGAACTCAGCTGGTGAGCACTGGTAGAATAGATTAAGCCCAAACACCTGCCAACAAGAATATAAGAATATCGCGGTGGTTCGTCCACCCGGGGGCACTCCGACGATCAAGTCAGTAATCTTATCTCTCACATATATCAATACAAGTACTTAAACTTCAACAATGAAAGTATAAAAGCATCTCAAATAAAGCATACCTTAGACCCACGAGGGTGCCTTACTTTTATAATGATCAGTGTCCAACTCCCCCTAGAAGTCTTACTTCATTGGACTCTATCCTTTACAAGGATAACATTTATCACAACTCACACTATTCAGATTAAGATGAACTCCCTCAAGAGTCCCATCTCTATCCAAATAGGTAGCTTGATGTCATCTAGGACTCTAGTCATCTATCTAAATATCTTGAATTCTGGTATTATTGCACCATATCTTGGCACCATGGTCTGCCCACGTGGCACCTCGGCTAACAACCTCAGCCATGTGGACTACCTAAAAATATGTCCCCACAACTGCCCCTAGGTTCTATTACCTTGGCAAACTGAGGTGATGGAACCTATACATGTACTTCCCCGACTGAGATCGTGACTCGTTGGCACCAAGAAACAATGACTCAAATATCCACTCGCCAAGAATCAAGAATCAAGAACCAAGAACCATGAACCATCATGTTCCATTTCATCTAGGTCCAACATCTCGACAGAGATCTCACTGCTAGCAGAGATCATGACTTGCTAGTTCAAGAACATCAAGATCCTAGTATCAACTCATCAGAAATCAAGAATAAACAAGTTCTGCCCCCATTCAAATTCAACATCTCAACCAAAATCAACACCTCAACTGAAATCATCATGTTAACCAAGATCACCATCTTAACCGAGATCGTCATTTCAATCAAGATCATCATCTCTACCGAGATCAATATCTCAACTAAGATCGCACTTCTCAATCAGGATCATCATGAGATTGGAGGGTACCAATTACGTCCTCATCATGTCGCATCAGTTCTGCCCCCCACCGTTTGACGTCAGCACGGGCACGTCAGGACTCGAAATCGTAACTTTTTGCCATATTTTTGTAATTCCAGCAAAACCATTTCATCTTCCTATTTCGTCTCTCTATGTGTCCCTAGACTCTCTTTCTCTTGGCCTCTACAAACCATCATTGTTGTTCTTGAAGCATTCATTACTATGAAGACTCCCTTTGTGCCCAACGTTCAAACTCTACCAGCTAAACAAGACTAACAGCCAAGCAATTCATTAGCTGCTCCACACATCAACCCACCATCTCAATGGCAATGAAAACACCGACATAACAACAATCTTGCAGCTAGAACCAAAAACAGGAAACACCGAGGTCCTAAGCTCCCAGCCTTAGACCATGATAATTTTTCAATCGCCTTATCTATGAGTAACCATCGTTGTAACCAATGACGACATGTCTCGCCGAACTCTTGTCGTAGAAGACCTTCTTGTTGACATCCTTGATGTCATAACTGTGCAATCCACTCCATCTCCTTATAGTCAATCCAACATGCTCATGCCTCTAACAACTTAATATCTCAAAAGAGAAACACATGAATCAAGTGGACCAAGTTACTGCTGCCAAAGCCGAGGCCATTACTAAGGCCGAAAAAACAAGTCAAGATGGCCTACAACAAAGGCTACTATCTTGACTGGATGACAGCCCTCAAAAAGATGTATGTCCCCGAGGACTCACCCCTCTGTGATATGGGTCAGCTCAATGTCTCTTTCCCTTCCTATTTCCCAATCAATCTAAAGATGAGGCCGAGGAAGTAGAAGAGGCCGATGACGAGGAGGCCGGAGACAAGGAAGAGGCTGAGGCTGAGGTTGCTGAGAAAGAATCTGAAGCTGCTGCTGGGGCTAAGTCCCCAACTCTAAATGAGCAAGTTCTTGACTTGACTCAAGATGAAGAAAATGAGGTTCAAAAGACCACTTCTGAGGCTGAGATCGAGATTGCCAACAACAGCCTAGATGACACACTGCGCGAGATCGACGCCGAGGTCCAAGATGAAAAATCCACCCAGCTGTCTGCCGAGGCTGACATAATGCCAATTGCCAAGGCAGGGCAAACTGTGGAAAATGCATGAACTTTGGTTTTTCCTCCTTTTTGTACTTATTCTTCTTACTTTTGGACAGTTGTAATCTTTTGTTTGAAAAATGTTAGCTTTATATTTGGCCGATGTACGCCTTTTGTCTTTGTAGATGAACAAGTAATCTCTTATGCCAGACCGAAGTGCCTTTTTGTATCTGAACAAGTTTCTTTTCTGAATGCAAGTCTTATATTTTCTTTCAAGTGTTAAATGTATGCCTTCTTTTCTTCTATGCATGTTTGCTGCTTTCTTTCATGCTTTTCATGCTTCCAAACTTAGAATATTTTTGCATTTTTTCAAAGTGTACCTTAACTGTATAATAACTCTGGGATACAATGCCTCGGATAAATCTTAACTGTTTACCTCGGCTAACCATTTTCATACCTCGGCTAGCACTTTAAAAATAAAAATATTTTTACAAGTGGTATTGTTTTTTTACCTCTATACGCTATCTTTTATTAAGACTTCACCCTTTCCAAATTTTGACAACTTGGTTGGTCACCTTGGGTAACATGTAACTCGGACACTTTATTTATCATTGCATCAGTTAACTCCAACTTGTAAATTTCTCCAAAATTTCAACAAGTGTTAAGCCCATTTCTAAAAATTTCAACAAGTGTCAAACTCTTAAGTTTGTTCATCACTCTAGCTCGCTCCTTGCCCCCTAATGTGAACCTAAGTTCCACTTAAGTTCACATTAAGCATGTGACTATGGTCTTTTTCCGAAGTTGGATTCAAACAAAGGCTTCCCGAGGTGTTTCAACCTTGGTTTCTCTGTTAATGAACTTAGTTCCATTCTGAGTTTGACTCTGCTGATATGGCAAGTCCAGGTTAATTCAACTTAGTTCAACTCTATTATATGCAAGTATAATTCGACTCTGCCATATAATAAGTCTAAGTTATTCGTCATGTTTCATTCAGAAACATTGCTAGTTCAATTCTGTTATATGTAAGTATAATTCGACTCTGTCATATAATAAGTCTAAGTTATTCGTCATGTTAAATTTAGAAACATCGCCAACTTAGCTCAACTCTATTATATGCAAGTATAATTCGACTATGCCATATAATAAGTCTAAGTTATTCGTCATGTCAAATTTAGAAACATCGCCAACTTAGTCCAACTCTATTATATGCAAGTATAATTCGACTCTGCCATATAATAAGTCTAATTTATTCGTCATGTTTTATTCAGAAATATCGCCAACTTAGTTTAACTCTATCATATGCAAGTATAATTCAACTCTGCCATATAATAAGTCTAAGTTATTCGTCATGTTTCATTCAGAAACATCGCCAACTTAGTCCAACTCTATTATATGCAAGTATAATTCGACTGTGGTGGTTGAGGGTTTAGGGTTAGGGGGAAAAAATGTTGAAGATATGGGCTTTTTAGGAAATTTGGTGGTGGTTGAGGGTTTAGGGTTAGGGGGAAAAAATGTTGAAGATATGGGCTTTTTAGGAAATTTGGTGGTGGTTGAGGGTTTAGGGTTAGGGGGAAAAAATGTTGAAGATATGGGCTTTTTAGGAAATTTGGTGGTGGTTGAGGGTTTAGGGTTAGGGGGAAAAAATGTTGAAGATATGGGCTTTTTAGGAAATTTGGTGGTGGTTGAGGGTTTAGGGTTAGGGGGAAAAAATGTTGAAGATATGGGCTTTTTAGGAAATTTGGTGGTGGTTGAGGGTTTAGGGTTAGGGGGAAAAAATGTTGAAGATATGGGCTTTTTAGGAAATTTGGTGGTGGTTGAGGGTTTAGGGTTAGGGGGAAAAAATGTTGAAGATATGGGCTTTTTAGGAAATTTGGTGGTGGTTGAGGGTTTAGGGTTAGGGGGAAAAAATGTTGAAGATATGGGCTTTTTAGGAAATTTGGTGGTGGTTGAGGGTTTAGGGTTAGGGGGAAAAAATGTTGAAGATATGGGCTTTTTAGGAAATTTGGTGGTGGTTGAGGGTTTAGGGTTAGGGGGAAAAAATGTTGAAGATATGGGCTTTTTAGGAAATTTGGTGGTGGTTGAGGGTTTAGGGTTAGGGGGAAAAAATGTTGAAGATATGGGCTTTTTAGGAAATTTGGTGGTGGTTGAGGGTTTAGGGTTAGGGGGAAAAAATGTTGAAGATATGGGCTTTTTAGGAAATTTGGTGGTGGTTGAGGGTTTAGGGTTAGGGGGAAAAAATGTTGAAGATATGGGCTTTTTAGGAAATTTGGTGGTGGTTGAGGGTTTAGGGTTAGGGGGAAAAAATGTTGAAGATATGGGCTTTTTAGGAAATTTGGTGGTGGTTGAGGGTTTAGGGTTAGGGGGAAAAAATGTTGAAGATATGGGCTTTTTAGGAAATTTGGTGGTGGTTGAGGGTTTAGGGTTAGGGGGAAAAAATGTTGAAGATATGGGCTTTTTAGGAAATTTGGTGGTGGTTGAGGGTTTAGGGTTAGGGGGAAAAAATGTTGAAGATATGGGCTTTTTAGGAAATTTGGTGGTGGTTGAGGGTTTAGGGTTAGGGGGAAAAAATGTTGAAGATATGGGCTTTTTAGGAAATTTGGTGGTGGTTGAGGGTTTAGGGTTAGGGGGAAAAAATGTTGAAGATATGGGCTTTTTAGGAAATTTGGTGGTGGTTGAGGGTTTAGGGTTAGGGGGAAAAAATGTTGAAGATATGGGCTTTTTAGGAAATTTGGTGGTGGTTGAGGGTTTAGGGTTAGGGGGAAAAAATGTTGAAGATATGGGCTTTTTAGGAAATTTGGTGGTGGTTGAGGGTTTAGGGTTAGGGGGAAAAAATGTTGAAGATATGGGCTTTTTAGGAAATTTGGTGGTGGTTGAGGGTTTAGGGTTAGGGGGAAAAAATGTTGAAGATATGGGCTTTTTAGGAAATTTGGTGGTGGTTGAGGGTTTAGGGTTAGGGGGAAAAAATGTTGAAGATATGGGCTTTTTAGGAAATTTGGTGGTGGTTGAGGGTTTAGGGTTAGGGGGAAAAAATGTTGAAGATATGGGCTTTTTAGGAAATTTGGTGGTGGTTGAGGGTTTAGGGTTAGGGGGAAAAAATGTTGAAGATATGGGCTTTTTAGGAAATTTGGTGGTGGTTGAGGGTTTAGGGTTAGGGGGAAAAAATGTTGAAGATATGGGCTTTTTAGGAAATTTGGTGGTGGTTGAGGGTTTAGGGTTAGGGGGAAAAAATGTTGAAGATATGGGCTTTTTAGGAAATTTGGTGGTGGTTGAGGGTTTAGGGTTAGGGGGAAAAAATGTTGAAGATATGGGCTTTTTAGGAAATTTGGTGGTGGTTGAGGGTTTAGGGTTAGGGGGAAAAAATGTTGAAGATATGGGCTTTTTAGGAAATTTGGTGGTGGTTGAGGGTTTAGGGTTAGGGGGAAAAAATGTTGAAGATATGGGCTTTTTAGGAAATTTGGTGGTGGTTGAGGGTTTAGGGTTAGGGGGAAAAAATGTTGAAGATATGGGCTTTTTAGGAAATTTGGTGGTGGTTGAGGGTTTAGGGTTAGGGGGAAAAAATGTTGAAGATATGGGCTTTTTAGGAAATTTGGTGGTGGTTGAGGGTTTAGGGTTAGGGGGAAAAAATGTTGAAGATATGGGCTTTTTAGGAAATTTGGTGGTGGTTGAGGGTTTAGGGTTAGGGGGAAAAAATGTTGAAGATATGGGCTTTTTAGGAAATTTGGTGGTGGTTGAGGGTTTAGGGTTAGGGGGAAAAAATGTTGAAGATATGGGCTTTTTAGGAAATTTGGTGGTGGTTGAGGGTTTAGGGTTAGGGGGAAAAAATGTTGAAGATATGGGCTTTTTAGGAAATTTGGTGGTGGTTGAGGGTTTAGGGTTAGGGGGAAAAAATGTTGAAGATATGGGCTTTTTAGGAAATTTGGTGGTGGTTGAGGGTTTAGGGTTAGGGGGAAAAAATGTTGAAGATATGGGCTTTTTAGGAAATTTGGTGGTGGTTGAGGGTTTAGGGTTAGGGGGAAAAAATGTTGAAGATATGGGCTTTTTAGGAAATTTGGTGGTGGTTGAGGGTTTAGGGTTAGGGGGAAAAAATGTTGAAGATATGGGCTTTTTAGGAAATTTGGTGGTGGTTGAGGGTTTAGGGTTAGGGGGAAAAAATGTTGAAGATATGGGCTTTTTAGGAAATTTGGTGGTGGTTGAGGGTTTAGGGTTAGGGGGAAAAAATGTTGAAGATATGGGCTTTTTAGGAAATTTGGTGGTGGTTGAGGGTTTAGGGTTAGGGGGAAAAAATGTTGAAGATATGGGCTTTTTAGGAAATTTGGTGGTGGTTGAGGGTTTAGGGTTAGGGGGAAAAAATGTTGAAGATATGGGCTTTTTAGGAAATTTGGTGGTGGTTGAGGGTTTAGGGTTAGGGGGAAAAAATGTTGAAGATATGGGCTTTTTAGGAAATTTGGTGGTGGTTGAGGGTTTAGGGTTAGGGGGAAAAAATGTTGAAGATATGGGCTTTTTAGGAAATTTGGTGGTGGTTGAGGGTTTAGGGTTAGGGGGAAAAAATGTTGAAGATATGGGCTTTTTAGGAAATTTGGTGGTGGTTGAGGGTTTAGGGTTAGGGGGAAAAAATGTTGAAGATATGGGCTTTTTAGGAAATTTGGTGGTGGTTGAGGGTTTAGGGTTAGGGGGAAAAAATGTTGAAGATATGGGCTTTTTAGGAAATTTGGTGGTGGTTGAGGGTTTAGGGTTAGGGGGAAAAAATGTTGAAGATATGGGCTTTTTAGGAAATTTGGTGGTGGTTGAGGGTTTAGGGTTAGGGGGAAAAAATGTTGAAGATATGGGCTTTTTAGGAAATTTGGTGGTGGTTGAGGGTTTAGGGTTAGGGGGAAAAAATGTTGAAGATATGGGCTTTTTAGGAAATTTGGTGGTGGTTGAGGGTTTAGGGTTAGGGGGAAAAAATGTTGAAGATATGGGCTTTTTAGGAAATTTGGTGGTGGTTGAGGGTTTAGGGTTAGGGGGAAAAAATGTTGAAGATATGGGCTTTTTAGGAAATTTGGTGGTGGTTGAGGGTTTAGGGTTAGGGGGAAAAAATGTTGAAGATATGGGCTTTTTAGGAAATTTGGTGGTGGTTGAGGGTTTAGGGTTAGGGGGAAAAAATGTTGAAGATATGGGCTTTTTAGGAAATTTGGTGGTGGTTGAGGGTTTAGGGTTAGGGGGAAAAAATGTTGAAGATATGGGCTTTTTAGGAAATTTGGTGGTGGTTGAGGGTTTAGGGTTAGGGGGAAAAAATGTTGAAGATATGGGCTTTTTAGGAAATTTGGTGGTGGTTGAGGGTTTAGGGTTAGGGGGAAAAAATGTTGAAGATATGGGCTTTTTAGGAAATTTGGTGGTGGTTGAGGGTTTAGGGTTAGGGGGAAAAAATGTTGAAGATATGGGCTTTTTAGGAAATTTGGTGGTGGTTGAGGGTTTAGGGTTAGGGGGAAAAAATGTTGAAGATATGGGCTTTTTAGGAAATTTGGTGGTGGTTGAGGGTTTAGGGTTAGGGGGAAAAAATGTTGAAGATATGGGCTTTTTAGGAAATTTGGTGGTGGTTGAGGGTTTAGGGTTAGGGGGAAAAAATGTTGAAGATATGGGCTTTTTAGGAAATTTGGTGGTGGTTGAGGGTTTAGGGTTAGGGGGAAAAAATGTTGAAGATATGGGCTTTTTAGGAAATTTGGTGGTGGTTGAGGGTTTAGGGTTAGGGGGAAAAAATGTTGAAGATATGGGCTTTTTAGGAAATTTGGTGGTGGTTGAGGGTTTAGGGTTAGGGGGAAAAAATGTTGAAGATATGGGCTTTTTAGGAAATTTGGTGGTGGTTGAGGGTTTAGGGTTAGGGGGAAAAAATGTTGAAGATATGGGCTTTTTAGGAAATTTGGTGGTGGTTGAGGGTTTAGGGTTAGGGGGAAAAAATGTTGAAGATATGGGCTTTTTAGGAAATTTGGTGGTGGTTGAGGGTTTAGGGTTAGGGGGAAAAAATGTTGAAGATATGGGCTTTTTAGGAAATTTGGTGGTGGTTGAGGGTTTAGGGTTAGGGGGAAAAAATGTTGAAGATATGGGCTTTTTAGGAAATTTGGTGGTGGTTGAGGGTTTAGGGTTAGGGGGAAAAAATGTTGAAGATATGGGCTTTTTAGGAAATTTGGTGGTGGTTGAGGGTTTAGGGTTAGGGGGAAAAAATGTTGAAGATATGGGCTTTTTAGGAAATTTGGTGGTGGTTGAGGGTTTAGGGTTAGGGGGAAAAAATGTTGAAGATATGGGCTTTTTAGGAAATTTGGTGGTGGTTGAGGGTTTAGGGTTAGGGGGAAAAAATGTTGAAGATATGGGCTTTTTAGGAAATTTGGTGGTGGTTGAGGGTTTAGGGTTAGGGGGAAAAAATGTTGAAGATATGGGCTTTTTAGGAAATTTGGTGGTGGTTGAGGGTTTAGGGTTAGGGGGAAAAAATGTTGAAGATATGGGCTTTTTAGGAAATTTGGTGGTGGTTGAGGGTTTAGGGTTAGGGGGAAAAAATGTTGAAGATATGGGCTTTTTAGGAAATTTGGTGGTGGTTGAGGGTTTAGGGTTAGGGGGAAAAAATGTTGAAGATATGGGCTTTTTAGGAAATTTGGTGGTGGTTGAGGGTTTAGGGTTAGGGGGAAAAAATGTTGAAGATATGGGCTTTTTAGGAAATTTGGTGGTGGTTGAGGGTTTAGGGTTAGGGGGAAAAAATGTTGAAGATATGGGCTTTTTAGGAAATTTGGTGGTGGTTGAGGGTTTAGGGTTAGGGGGAAAAAATGTTGAAGATATGGGCTTTTTAGGAAATTTGGTGGTGGTTGAGGGTTTAGGGTTAGGGGGAAAAAATGTTGAAGATATGGGCTTTTTAGGAAATTTGGTGGTGGTTGAGGGTTTAGGGTTAGGGGGAAAAAATGTTGAAGATATGGGCTTTTTAGGAAATTTGGTGGTGGTTGAGGGTTTAGGGTTAGGGGGAAAAAATGTTGAAGATATGGGCTTTTTAGGAAATTTGGTGGTGGTTGAGGGTTTAGGGTTAGGGGGAAAAAATGTTGAAGATATGGGCTTTTTAGGAAATTTGGTGGTGGTTGAGGGTTTAGGGTTAGGGGGAAAAAATGTTGAAGATATGGGCTTTTTAGGAAATTTGGTGGTGGTTGAGGGTTTAGGGTTAGGGGGAAAAAATGTTGAAGATATGGGCTTTTTAGGAAATTTGGTGGTGGTTGAGGGTTTAGGGTTAGGGGGAAAAAATGTTGAAGATATGGGCTTTTTAGGAAATTTGGTGGTGGTTGAGGGTTTAGGGTTAGGGGGAAAAAATGTTGAAGATATGGGCTTTTTAGGAAATTTGGTGGTGGTTGAGGGTTTAGGGTTAGGGGGAAAAAATGTTGAAGATATGGGCTTTTTAGGAAATTTGGTGGTGGTTGAGGGTTTAGGGTTAGGGGGAAAAAATGTTGAAGATATGGGCTTTTTAGGAAATTTGGTGGTGGTTGAGGGTTTAGGGTTAGGGGGAAAAAATGTTGAAGATATGGGCTTTTTAGGAAATTTGGTGGTGGTTGAGGGTTTAGGGTTAGGGGGAAAAAATGTTGAAGATATGGGCTTTTTAGGAAATTTGGTGGTGGTTGAGGGTTTAGGGTTAGGGGGAAAAAATGTTGAAGATATGGGCTTTTTAGGAAATTTGGTGGTGGTTGAGGGTTTAGGGTTAGGGGGAAAAAATGTTGAAGATATGGGCTTTTTAGGAAATTTGGTGGTGGTTGAGGGTTTAGGGTTAGGGGGAAAAAATGTTGAAGATATGGGCTTTTTAGGAAATTTGGTGGTGGTTGAGGGTTTAGGGTTAGGGGGAAAAAATGTTGAAGATATGGGCTTTTTAGGAAATTTGGTGGTGGTTGAGGGTTTAGGGTTAGGGGGAAAAAATGTTGAAGATATGGGCTTTTTAGGAAATTTGGTGGTGGTTGAGGGTTTAGGGTTAGGGGGAAAAAATGTTGAAGATATGGGCTTTTTAGGAAATTTGGTGGTGGTTGAGGGTTTAGGGTTAGGGGGAAAAAATGTTGAAGATATGGGCTTTTTAGGAAATTTGGTGGTGGTTGAGGGTTTAGGGTTAGGGGGAAAAAATGTTGAAGATATGGGCTTTTTAGGAAATTTGGTGGTGGTTGAGGGTTTAGGGTTAGGGGGAAAAAATGTTGAAGATATGGGCTTTTTAGGAAATTTGGTGGTGGTTGAGGGTTTAGGGTTAGGGGGAAAAAATGTTGAAGATATGGGCTTTTTAGGAAATTTGGTGGTGGTTGAGGGTTTAGGGTTAGGGGGAAAAAATGTTGAAGATATGGGCTTTTTAGGAAATTTGGTGGTGGTTGAGGGTTTAGGGTTAGGGGGAAAAAATGTTGAAGATATGGGCTTTTTAGGAAATTTGGTGGTGGTTGAGGGTTTAGGGTTAGGGGGAAAAAATGTTGAAGATATGGGCTTTTTAGGAAATTTGGTGGTGGTTGAGGGTTTAGGGTTAGGGGGAAAAAATGTTGAAGATATGGGCTTTTTAGGAAATTTGGTGGTGGTTGAGGGTTTAGGGTTAGGGGGAAAAAATGTTGAAGATATGGGCTTTTTAGGAAATTTGGTGGTGGTTGAGGGTTTAGGGTTAGGGGGAAAAAATGTTGAAGATATGGGCTTTTTAGGAAATTTGGTGGTGGTTGAGGGTTTAGGGTTAGGGGGAAAAAATGTTGAAGATATGGGCTTTTTAGGAAATTTGGTGGTGGTTGAGGGTTTAGGGTTAGGGGGAAAAAATGTTGAAGATATGGGCTTTTTAGGAAATTTGGTGGTGGTTGAGGGTTTAGGGTTAGGGGGAAAAAATGTTGAAGATATGGGCTTTTTAGGAAATTTGGTGGTGGTTGAGGGTTTAGGGTTAGGGGGAAAAAATGTTGAAGATATGGGCTTTTTAGGAAATTTGGTGGTGGTTGAGGGTTTAGGGTTAGGGGGAAAAAATGTTGAAGATATGGGCTTTTTAGGAAATTTGGTGGTGGTTGAGGGTTTAGGGTTAGGGGGAAAAAATGTTGAAGATATGGGCTTTTTAGGAAATTTGGTGGTGGTTGAGGGTTTAGGGTTAGGGGGAAAAAATGTTGAAGATATGGGCTTTTTAGGAAATTTGGTGGTGGTTGAGGGTTTAGGGTTAGGGGGAAAAAATGTTGAAGATATGGGCTTTTTAGGAAATTTGGTGGTGGTTGAGGGTTTAGGGTTAGGGGGAAAAAATGTTGAAGATATGGGCTTTTTAGGAAATTTGGTGGTGGTTGAGGGTTTAGGGTTAGGGGGAAAAAATGTTGAAGATATGGGCTTTTTAGGAAATTTGGTGGTGGTTGAGGGTTTAGGGTTAGGGGGAAAAAATGTTGAAGATATGGGCTTTTTAGGAAATTTGGTGGTGGTTGAGGGTTTAGGGTTAGGGGGAAAAAATGTTGAAGATATGGGCTTTTTAGGAAATTTGGTGGTGGTTGAGGGTTTAGGGTTAGGGGGAAAAAATGTTGAAGATATGGGCTTTTTAGGAAATTTGGTGGTGGTTGAGGGTTTAGGGTTAGGGGGAAAAAATGTTGAAGATATGGGCTTTTTAGGAAATTTGGTGGTGGTTGAGGGTTTAGGGTTAGGGGGAAAAAATGTTGAAGATATGGGCTTTTTAGGAAATTTGGTGGTGGTTGAGGGTTTAGGGTTAGGGGGAAAAAATGTTGAAGATATGGGCTTTTTAGGAAATTTGGTGGTGGTTGAGGGTTTAGGGTTAGGGGGAAAAAATGTTGAAGATATGGGCTTTTTAGGAAATTTGGTGGTGGTTGAGGGTTTAGGGTTAGGGGGAAAAAATGTTGAAGATATGGGCTTTTTAGGAAATTTGGTGGTGGTTGAGGGTTTAGGGTTAGGGGGAAAAAATGTTGAAGATATGGGCTTTTTAGGAAATTTGGTGGTGGTTGAGGGTTTAGGGTTAGGGGGAAAAAATGTTGAAGATATGGGCTTTTTAGGAAATTTGGTGGTGGTTGAGGGTTTAGGGTTAGGGGGAAAAAATGTTGAAGATATGGGCTTTTTAGGAAATTTGGTGGTGGTTGAGGGTTTAGGGTTAGGGGGAAAAAATGTTGAAGATATGGGCTTTTTAGGAAATTTGGTGGTGGTTGAGGGTTTAGGGTTAGGGGGAAAAAAATGTTGAAGATATGGCTTTTTAGGAAATTTGTAGTGTGAATTGAGAAAAATACAAAAAAAAAAAAAAAAAAATTAAATTGTGTGTAATGTGATGTGAGAAATAGTGCTTGATGAGAGGATTAATGATGTGCAAGTATAATTTGCCAAATTATAAATGTTGTCAAACTATTTCTTAGATTTTGCTATTTAGAACTTTAAGTAATCACCAAGGATCTTCTAAAAAAAATTTTTTCTAAAGTTTTTTAAAGTAGTGTATTGTATAGTTGAGATTTAATGTTAAAAAATTGATGTGACTTGTCATTAAATTTCAACCATATAATACACTACTCTAAGAAATTTTAAAAAAAAAAAAACTCTAAAGGATCTTGTACTTAAGTAATAGTAGGAATAGTACCTTGGCAATCTAGTAAAACGTAGGACTAGTATCTTGGTTGGTAATTTAGGAGCTTTTTACTTCAATAATGACCGAGACTCTCACAAATTCTAATCTCTATAATTCTTAAAAAGATCTCAATCATTCATGTCATTATTAAATACAATTCTTAAAAAAAATTTAAATACATTAATGATTAATACATCAGTGAGGGTTGTAAGGGTCCTCCTTTGTGAGGTTCCAAACATTTGCCTACTTATTAGTATATTTTTCATTTTTTTATGAAAAACATATGTTAAAAAATAAAGAGGTGATGTGATCTAAATAAGTTTATTTATCAAATAAGTACACTAAGGCTTCGTTTGGGAAGTAAGTTAACTTTTTTAACAATTTTAATTTGGGACTACAAAGTTTATTTGGGTTAATTTTTTTTGGCTTTTATGATTTTTGTAAAATAAAAAATAAAATAATTATGATTTAGATGTGACATTTTATTTTTCTAACTTTTTAATTTATTTTGTTTCTTTATAACTAAAAAAGCCATCAACCTCAATAAAGTCACTTACCAAATGAGGATTTGTTTAGTACATTCCCAAACAACCCCCAGTGCCCTGGTAACTTTCCATGATATTGCTTAATTCTATGGCCTTGAGATTCATAAAATTAGCTACATGGCCGACAATGCAAATACTCTTATGTGGTGTTTGATTTGTTAAAAAGAGACAAGATTGAGGGAAATTTTATTATACACATCCCTTATTATATATATCCTTAAGTTATATATATTTTTTATTATATATATTCTTAAGTTATATATATTTTTTAATTTAGTTATGACTAATTATGATCAATTTCTTTGTTTTTTTGTTATGACTTTATTTTAATTATGACTCATAAGATCTTTAGTTATGCCTCTTGTCTTGTTTGGTTATGACATTATTATTTTTTAATTATGGCTCAGAAAATATAAAATTATGTCATTTTTTTTCTTTAATTATAAGGTACATATGATACACACAATTTTTCCAAGATTGAATAATTACAAAGTACAATTATTATTAAAAAAAAATTATAAATAGGTTATGACTCATAAGATCTTTAGTTATGCCTCTTGTCTTGTTTGGTCATGACATTATTATTTTTTAGTTATGGCTCAGAAAATATAAAATTATGTCATTTTTTTTTCTTTAGTTATAAGGTACATATAATACACACAATTTTTCCAAGATTGAATAATTACAAAGTACAATTATTATTAAAAAAAATTATAAGTAGGATATCTTGGATCAATTTAAGCGAGTTATTTTTGGTATAACTTAAAAGTAAGTTTTTTAATTATTATAAAAAAATGTGTAAAAAATTAAAAAAGCGATATAACCTCAGTAAATCAATAAACTGACTTATTTAGCTCTCGCCAACGGAGGCTTAAGTCTTTACCGACCAAACAAGTTTTCCCAATGATCCTTGGACCCTAGAATTTTTACTTCCCTCTGAGTCCAAGCACCAAACCCTTTGGATTAATTTTCATATTGGGTAAATTACAGATGTACCTCCTGAGGTTTGGTTTGATTACATCTCATTCATTGACGTTATAGAAATTACATTTCTACTCCTGTGATTAATAGTCTCATTTTACAAACTCCCTACTTATATAAAAAGGTAACAACTCCTGATAAAAAAAACAGAGGAAATTACATTAAAAAAAAATTAAAGCAAATAAAAGAAAAAAATAAAAATAAAGAAGAAGTAAAGCAAAGCAAAAAAAAAAAAAGAGTATATGAATTCAATGTCTTTTAGATACTAACGTTAATTCTGTTTAAATAATTACAATGACAGAAGGGCCAGTGTAATTTTCCAAATGTCATGGGGTAATATTTATTAAACCCAAACATCAGGAGATGTAAGTGTAATTTACCCTTTTACATTTGATTCAAACTTTTTAGGATAAATTACACTTTGCCCTCTTTATGTATGACTACTTTCCCACTTTGACCCTTAAAGTATATTTTTTTTCAATTTGACCCTTCATATTTCAAGTTTTACCACTTTATTCATAGAGTTAATTTTTGTTCAAAATTAAACAGAAAATGACACATTGATTGTCACATGGCATGAAAATATTTTATTATGCATAACTCATATCTCTGACATGAATTTAAACTTCAATATAATAATATATTTTTTATGTTATGTGACAATTATTATGACATTTTTTTTTAGGTCTAATTTTGAATAGAAATTAGTTTTAAGAGTAAATTGAAAAAAATTTGAAACATGAAAGGTCAAAGTGAGAAAAAATAAACTTTGAAGACTAAAATGAAAAAGTGACCAAATATAAAAAAGGTAAGGTATAATTTACCCAACTTTTTAACTTGGAATAATTAATTCCAATTCGGGTAAATTACATTAACACCCCATGAGATTTAGGTTTAATACAAGTTCTTCCTTTACATTTTGAGAATTACACTTAGGTCCCCTGTCAGTGTTTATCTATTGACGGAGACAATAATGCACATGAAATTATATTTTTACCCTCACCTAAAAGTATGAATTTACCTCATTACTCTCACCTCATCCACTCCCCTTTGGCCCTTATATTCCTAAAATAGATTTAGTTCCCTCTCTCATTCATCCATTTATGGTGCTCGTCTCCGATTAGTCCTTACCACTACACCCACCAACGACCACAATCACCACTAGAAGCAACAGTAGCAGTATCAAAGAACATTGCAAGTCACTCCCAATAGCCACCATTGATGATGTCATGAAAACCCTAAACATAATATGTCATTAGATAAGGGAGGTGGTGATTGCAGTCGAATTATGGCAATGGATCTATGGAGATTGTTGTTTGGACTATCAAATCTTAAATGAGACTCAAAATCATCTCTCTATATGATTTTAGGGATGTTTGGGTGGCGTAAGTGGGCTGTGGGTAGGTAAAATAGGAAAGTTGTTACCTAAAAGACAACCTGAGAGGGGGGTGAATTAAGTTTTTACAATTAAAATTAATAATACCCTAATAAAAATTATGACTAGCACAATAGATAAATATTATTAATGAAATAAAAATAATTAAAAGAAGTGTCTTAACAACTATGTCAGTTAATGATTTTAGCACAGTAAAAATGTAAAATATAGTTATGGCAATTTAAAATAAAATAAAGAGATAAGGGAGAGAGAGGCAAACAAATTTATAGTGGTTCGGCTTCAACTCGGCCTACGTCTACTTCTCAAGCTTCACTTGAGATTTTTCACTATCTTCTAGCTTCACGGGGGTGCTAGCAACCTCTTTACAAATGGAGCAATCCTCCACGGATTTTACACAGATTTCACAAGCCCAAACCCTTGCAAATCTTTGTGATTCACAATCACTCTCAAGATTTCAAGAACACAGTGTTTGCAACACTTTTACAAGATGAAATGGTATTTTTGCTTTCAAAGAAAGCTTACAATAAATATTTCTCAAAGATAGATATATAAAATGAAACTTTGATTTTTCTGTAAACCTCACACAGGAAAGATGAGCTTAAAGCTATAAGGTTTAGTGTATAATTTCTGAGAATAGATGTGAGTGATTATAGATCAAAGAATATTTTTAGGTTTTTTGTAACTTGTTTACATTAGAGACTTTGGTATATATAATGAAAATTATACCCGTTTATAGTCGTTGTATTCATTTGAATTTATAGCCATTGTAGTCATTTGAATTTCTAGCCTTTTATAACCGTTGTACTTCCATCATTATCAATTTGAATATCTTCCACTCAATCATTACAAATTTGAATATCTTCCACTTGAACCTTTTTGCCTTTTTAACCTTTATAGCCGTTTATAGCCGTTGTACTTCCATCATTACTAATTTGAATATCTTCCACTTAAACCTTTTGAACCTTTTGGCCTACTGTTGTGCTCGGCTGTTTGAACATTTGTTTTGGGCTGTTTGAACTCCTGATTTAATCAAATATTAAATACATTCTAACAACATTTAGGATAAAGGTTTATGTGAGAAATAATAGGACAAAATAAATTTTGATTCTATTTTTCTCTTTCAAATAAATCATCAAAATAAATTTTGATTTTATTTTTTTCTTTCAAATAAATCATTAAAATAAATTTTTATTAAAATATAATTAAATAAATTATCAAAATAAATTTTGAATTTTATTTTTCGCTTTCAAATAAATTAAAATATAATTAAATAAATAATCAAAATAAATAAGTCTAACAGATGTAATGGGAGAAAAGTGGGAGTGACAGGAAAAGGTTGGGGGTCTTGGCATTTGATCTGAGTACGAGGGTGTGGAATTTTGCGTTGAGTGGAAAAAGGTGACGGTGTCATTAATGGCCATCCATGCCATTAATGTTATGTGTCTGAGCGTGTCATTCATTTTAATATTTAGATAAGAGTGATGATATAGCATTCTGATAGTAGAGCTTTAAAGTGAGCTCTACTTATGTAGTAGCGTAGAGATGACAAATCTATCTTAAGGACACAATGTCCAACACTGGACTTGATCAGAATATTGTTCAAGAATTTAATCAAGTTGTTTATTTATTTTCTGTTTTTATTTATTTATATCAGATTTTGATTTTGTTTTTGTAACAAAATAAAATCTGTTTTTATTTATTTAATTTTATTGGTTTAATTTTTGTAATCAAACAATCTCTCTCCTTTCCTATTTTCTTTTGTATTATATTTGTTGTTTAATACACAAACAGAGTTTATTTATTTAAATACAATGAAGATTGTCTAACAATCTTAAGACAGATTCATTTTTGGTGTCTTCATTGTATTTAATTTTCTATGTTTTCACAAAAGTGATATTCTAGTTGAAAAACAAATAGTAGTAATATACTGTTTGACAGATAGTAGTAATATACTGTCTATTTTCTTTGACAACTAGTAGTAATATACAATAGTAATATACTGGTGTCATTAACAATTATAGAATATTAATTTGTGTCACAGAAAATTATTGTGACATTTTATTTTTCTAGTTTTAGTAATAAGGAAAATAAAATTATTTTGTGTTATAATTTATTTTCTAGTTTTAGGCCCCGTTTGGGGATTTACTTTTTTAGCCAATTAGTCAAAAAGTTACTAAATTAGCCAAAAAGCCAACAACTCATACCAAAAAGTCAAAGATTCTCTTTTCTCTCTACTTTTTGCACATCTTTTCGTAATTAGCCAAAAAGTCATCCCAAACATACAAGTTTTTTTTACCTACCTTTTTAGCCAAATAGCCAAAAAGTTACTAAATTAGCCTGTTCCCAAACGAGGCCTAATTGAAGGGGCAATTTATAATGCAACTTTAAATCTCAAGAAGGAATATGTAATTTTAAAAAATTAAGAATATTAATGTCATCAGAGCAAATCCAGAGGTGAGTGTAATTTATCCATTCCAATAATACCTTTTATCCTACATATTCAAAATCATTTTGTGTTATTAGCAGAGAAATAAAACAACTTATCCAAAAATAATATTTTTATCATAAAATTTTAAAAATACATTCTCAAAATAAGTTAAATATTAATTCATGATGTTACCAAAGCTATACTAATGTCGTCATTCATGATGTTACTTTCCTATACTAATGTCGTCCATAAGATCTTACGAAATCGGTCGAACACCCAAAAACAAATAAAAACTAACGATTGGTTTGGTTGCGTAAAAAAATATTTTTCATATTTTTTGATATTTTGTATAATAAAATATGAAAGTGAAGAGAAAATATTTTTCATGATCAATGAAAAATAAATTTATTTTGATAAAGAATAATTTCACTTTTAAAAAGTGAAAAACGTTTTTCGAATTAAAATTTTATCAATATCACCACATCATCCATAACCACCGCCACCATCGTCCCACCACCATGCTTCCACCTCCACGTCCATCTCTACCTTCTTTTCACCACCACCACTAATAAACATAAAAAAAAAAGAAATTTCTAGAAAATATTTTTTGAAAAAAGTTTTATGTCGAAAATGTTTTCTGTCTAAACAAATGGAGTGTTAGGTCTCGTTTGGGAACATGTTATTTTACTAATTTTTTGATTTTTTAGCTAAAATATGATGTAAAAAAAATAATATGTTTGAAATGAATTTTTAATTTTTATGAAAATATGTACAAAAAGTAGAGAGAAAATAAATTTTTTAAATTTTTTTTGTATAAGTTGTTAACTTTTTAGTTTTTTTAGTGACTTTTATTTTTACGCTAAAACAGTGAATTACCAAACGAGCCCTAAGTATGATGTTTGGTTTAATTTTTTAAAATCATTTTTTAATTTTTTATACTATTTTTTCATATTTTAGCCCAAAAAAATATAATTTTTTTTACTTTTCAAATATTTCTGACATAGGCGGGCTCATAGGGGCTTTTCACCCACCACTTAGAGCCCAATACATGGTTCCAACACTAAAGCACAACGTTGCATTAAGAACTAATGGTATCTAAACACTTGTCAAGAGAAGAACCAGCCACGTAAGCAGATAAAAATCTTACAGAGTTATTGCACCACACATCAGCCATTAATGAGGCCCCCTTCAGCATTTAATACGATAACCCCTTTATGTCGGAACAGAATGGCCTCACCATGAACAAGGTAAGCTAGAGCATAGACTTCCGGCAACATAACAGGTCGGAGTGGACAAGGAAATGATGAACAAAAGATATAAGCAGGTTTCTAAAACAAAAAGAAGGTTAAGTTCCCTATCATTACTCTATTTTTTCTACATACCATTAATCTCTCTCTTCTAACTTGCTCGTCAGAGGGTTCGCTGGGGGACTCCCGTTCCCCGTTGGACTTCTGTACAGGTGCCTCAACGAGCCCAGCGACCGGACAATGGAGTTGGGGGCGTGGATTAGCCCGACCCGTCTATTAGGGACTAGTAGTATCATCAGCTGGCGCCATCTGTGGAAAACTTTCGCTCCCTGTGACAGCTGTACTCATTGTTGCCAGAGACCCATTCCCGATAATTCCTCCTCGCTACCCACCAAAGTGGATAGTCACAACGAGATCCATGGCTTCTCAACATAACGTTGCCAACTCCCAAGCCGACCCTCCTAACCCAAACAACCCACCTCAGTATTTCACAAAACTCACCAACAGCATCAACCGCTTAGCCGAACAAAACCAAGCCTTGATCAATGCTTTGTTTCAACGAGACCTCCCTATGTCTCCACCACCACCACAAGATATCCCACCTAACCAAAAACGAACCCCGAGCCATCCCCTCCAACAAGCCTACCTCTCCAACCTGGAGGGTTTGCGACCCCCACCCCAAGACATGAACCCACTACCTCGAGGTCTACATCCATCAGTCCAAGCACCTGCTCTCGAAGGAAAGGCCAGTAGTGTCCAGCCTCCATTACATTCTGGTGGTGACAATGTTCCTATTTGGGATGCGGAGCTCCGAGCGATGAAACTCCAGTTCCAAGAAGTCATGCAGAACATACAGAACAAACCCTCCACAACAGCCAATTCACCGTTTGTTGCCTCCATCAGGGACAAACCCTTATCTTCCAAGTTCAAAATGCCCTCGATCAACTCTTTCGACGGCACCACAGACCTAGTTGACCACTTAGAGACTTATAGGACCCTAATAATCCTCCATGTTTTTCCTGACAAGATCATATGTCTTGCTTTCCCCGTAATACTTAAGGGGTCGACTCGACTGTGGTTTCGTTAGCTGCTGACGGACTCCGTCTCTACTTTCCAACACCTAAGTGATTCCTTTTTTAGCCATTTCATTGGTGCTCAGCGCCAGCGGCGCCCGGCGACTCAGCTCCTCAACATCCGTCAGACGGAGGAGGAGTCGCTACGTGGCTTCGTCACCCGTTTCAACACCGAAGCCTTACAGGTGGCGGAAAACGACGACAAGGTCATTCTCACGGTTTTCATGGTTGGTTTACGATCATCCAACTTCCTTTTCTTCCTCTCCAAAAACCGTCCAACCTCCATGGCCACCCTTATTTCCAAAGCCCAAAAATATATGAACGCCGAAGATTCTCTAGCAGCCCGCCAGGATACTACAACTAAAAACCCAACCCCCAGGGAGAAGAGAAAGGAATCTGAAACCAGAACCACCCAATATACACAGCAAGTACCTCAGTATACCGACCGAACTGCTCAAACCAACCGATCGGCACCTACCCGACGGCCCGATCAGTTCGAGTGGTACACTCCCCTCAATTCCCCCATGGAACAAGTCTTGAACCAGACCCAAAGAGATTACAACTTGAACTGGCCACAACCCTCACGGTCTCCTTCCAACTGGCGAGATCAATCCAAATACTGTCGTTTCCATCAAGACCACAGCCACAACATTGAGGAATGTGCTAACCTTAAAGACCAGGTAAAAAGCTTAATATGCCAAGGGCGGCTCAATCAGTTCACGGCAGCCCGTCCCAAGCAACGGCCAAGGACCGAACCTACCGAGGGCAACCGCCGACACACCCCTCTCCGACAACCCGCACAACCTAACCGAGGCAATGATCAGCCTCCACTACAACCCCGAGCACAAGGCAACCCTGCTCCCCCGGTTGGAGAGATCAGAGTCATCGCTGGCGGGTTTGCATGCGAAGGACCATCCCGTTCGGCCCAGCGAGCCGAACTCAGAAAAATCAGGCAGGGCTCCGACAAGGAAGTCGCGACATTGGATCGCCCCTTCAAACACCCCAAACAATTGATGGAACCCATCACCTTTACGAAGGAATCTGAAACCAAAACCACCCAATATACACAGCAAGCACCTCAGTATACCGACCGAACTGCTCAAACCAACCGATCGGCACCTACCCGACTGCCCGATCAGTTCGAGTGGTACACTCCCTTTAATTCCCCCATGGAACAAGTCTTGAACCAGACCCGGGGAGATTACAACTTGAAATGGCCACAACCCTCACGGTCTCCTTCCAACCGGCGAGATCAATCCAAATACTGTCGTTTCCATCAAGACCACAGCTACAACACTGAGGAATGTGTTAACCTTAAAGACCAGGTAAAGAGCTTAATATGCCAAGGGCGGCTCAATCGGTTCACGGCAGCCCGTCCCAAGCAACGGCCAAGGACCGAACCTACCGAGGGAAATCGCCGACACACCCCTCTCCGACAACCCGCACAACCTAACCGAGGCAATGATCAGCCTCCACTACAACCCCGAGCACAAGGCAACCCTGCTCCCCCGGTTGGAGAGATCAGAGTCATCGCTGGCGGGTTTGCATGCGAAGGACCATCCCGTTCGGCCGAACGAGCCGAACTCAGAAAAATCAGGCAGGGCTCCAACAAGGAAGTCGCGACATTGGATCGCCCTTTCAAACACCCCAAACAATTGATGGAACCCATCACCTTTACGAAGGACGACTGCACAGGCATCCATTACCCCCCACGACGACCCCCTCGTTATATCCACTCTCCTGTCCAATTACAAAGTCAGATGGGTGCTTGTTGACAATGGCAGCTCTTCAGACATCATCTTCCTGAACGCCTATCACTAGCTCAAGGTCAGGGAAGAAAGATTGTCCCATCTCCAAACCCCGCAGGTCGACTTCACGGGGGATCGGGTGACCTCCATAGGCTCCATCAATCCTCTCATCACCATCGGAGAGTATCCACTGCAGACCACCAAGTTACTCACTTTCCTTGTCATCGATTCTCCCTCTACTTATAACATAATCCTCGGCCGCACAGCCCTTAACGCTTTTCAAGCTGTCACATCTACATACCATCTGGCCATGAAATTTCCCACCGACCTCGAGGTTGGCACCGTGAGAGGAGAGCAGACGGTAGCCAGAGAATGGTACGTTGCTTCGCTCAAAGAAGTCAAGCTGAAAGAGGCTATGATCATCGAAGGACTCGACGTCAGAGACAAAGACGAGTTAGTCAAAGGGGAACCAGTGGAAGAACTTGTTGAGGTCCTCATCGACCCTACCAACTCAACAAAAACAGCCATGATCGGTAGCCAACTATCTTCCCAAGCCAAGGCCAACCTTACAGCCCTCCTAATCGAGCATAATGATGTATTTGCCTGAACCCATTCCGACATGCCGGGCATCGATCCCTCTTTCATCACTCATCATCTCAGTATCAAGCCCCACTTTCGACCTTTTTGCCAAAAGCAGCGTGTCTTCCACCTGGAACGCAGTGCCCTCATTGCCTCTGAGGTAGATAAACTACTGAAGGCACAGTTCATCAAGAACGTAGACTACCCTAGATAGCTGTCAAATATAGTCCCGGTCCGTAAAAACAACGGTAAATGGCAACTCTGCGTCGACTACTTTGACCTTAATCGAGCTTGCCCCAAAGATAGTTATCCCCTCTCCCGGATAAATCTTCTTGTCGATGCCACTGCCGGACATCAGATGCTTAGTTTCATGGACGCCTTCTCCGGCTACAATCAAATTCTAATGCACCCGACTGACCAGGAACACACCTCCTTCATCACAGACAGAGGAACTTACTACTATCGTGTTATGCCGTTCAGATTGAAAAATGCCGGAGCAACTTACCAACGTTTGGTCAATGCCATCTTTCACCACCAGATAGGTCGAAACATGGAAGTTTACGTCAATGACATGCTTGTCAAGAGTAAACTCTCCTCTGATCATTTGGCAGACTTGCGAGAAACCTTCGAAACCCTACGCAAGTATCAAATGAAGCTGAATCTGGAGAAGTGCGCCTTCGGCGTAGGATCTGGGAAGTTCTTGGGCTTCATGGTCAGTCAGTGAGGCATCGAGGCCAACCCCGAAAAGATCAAGGTCCTGATAGAAATGCGGTCTCCCAAAACGGTCAAAGAGGTTTAATGGCTTACCGACAGAGTCGCCGCCCTCAACCGTTTTATTTCCCGCGCAACAGACAAGTGCCTTCCATTTTTTAAAGTCCTCCGACAGGCTTTTAAGTGGACCACCGAATCTGAGGAGGCCTTTCAACAACTGAAGCAGTGCATGGCCAACCCCCCTACTCTCTCAGGCGCTCTCAGGTGAAACCCTCTTTCTCTACTTGGTTGTATCAAACATCGTAGTCAGTGCGGCCCTCATTAGGGAAGACAACTCAGTACAGCGTCCGGTCTACTATATTAGCCGTGCTCTCAGGGGGGCAGAACAGAACTACCCTCTGCTGGAAAAAATGGCCATTGCCTTGGTCATAGCCTCAAGGCGACTCCGACCTTATTTCCAAGCTCACTCCATAGTGGTTCTCACTAATCAGCCTTTGAATAAGGTAATGCAGCAACCAGAGTTGTCCAGCAGACTTATGCAATGGTCCGTCGAGCTCAGTCAAATTGAAATCTCTTACCGACCTCAAATAGCGATCAAAGGACAGGTCGTCGCCGATTTTATCTTGGAATTCACCAATCCCACTCCAACCACGCCCCCTCCGCCAAAATAATTCAACATTGAGGCAGAAGACCCCCATTCCTGGACCCTCAATGTCGATGGATCATCCCGCGAAGAAGGCAGTGGGGTTGGTCTCATCCTCACCGCTCCCGATGGCGATTATTTCAAGTGTGCCCTCCATTTCCTGTTCGACGCAAGTAATAATGAAGCCGAATATGAGGCCTTGATAGCAGGTCTTTGCTTAGTTAGAGACATTGGTATAAGTCATATCCAAGTGTTCAGTGATTCCCAATTAATCATCGGGCAGATTACGGGGGAATTCGACGCGAAGGAAGACACGATGCGAGCCTACATGGACATTGCACTCATTCTTGTTCGCCTTTTCAATACTTTCCATATCAAACACATCCTTCGGTCAGAAAACTCCAAGGCAAACGAAATGGCCCAATTAGCCTCGGCCGACCAGTCAGACCTCAGCCATGGCGTCAGCCTTGAATACCTGGCCTATCTGACTACTTTGCCAAACCAGCAAGAGGTTCACTTCCTCCAAAACGAACCTATCCCATGGGCTACAGACATCCTTCTATTTTTGACAAGTGGGGAGTTGCCAGATGATAAACAGCAGGTCGCCAAAGTCAGAGCCCGGTCGTCCAATTACATCCTCATCAGCAGCCTACTGTACAAACGCGGATTTTCACGCCTATACCTCAGGTGTCTCAGTCCTGCTCAAGCGACCTATGTGATGAGGGAAGTCCACGAGGGTGTATGTGGTAATCATTCGGATGCCAGGTCACTGACCTATATAATCCTTCGCACCGGCTACTTCTGGCCTACTTTCAACCAAGATGCCACCGAATTTGTGCTTAAGTGTGGTAAATGCCAGCGCTTTGCCAACATCCCCCATGCTCCACCGAGGAAACTAATTACACTCTGTAGTCCCTACCCCTTCGCCAAGTGGGGCATCGACTTAGTTGGTCCATTGCCCACCGGTAGGGGCTAAACCAAGTTCGCTGTAGTTGCCATTGACTACTTCACTAAATGGGTGGAAGCGGAACCCTTCGCTACAATCACTGAGTGGAACACAACCAGATTCATCTGGCAATCGATCGTATGCAGATTTGGAATCCCTCAAGCCATCGTCTCAGATAACGGCAAACAATTCGACAATGCCAAATTCAGGAAATTCTATGCAGAGCTCTGCATTAGACCATGTTTCTCTTCCCCAAGTCATCCCCAAGCCAATGGGCAAGTCGAAGTCACTAATTGCTCTCTCTTGAAGATCATCAAAACTAAGTTGAAAGCCACTAAAGGACTCTAGGCTAAGGAGCTACCAAACGTACTTTGGGCTTATCGAACTACCGCCTGAACTGGGGAGACCCCTTTTCACCTAACATACGGCGCTGAGGCGGTCATCCCAGTGGAAATCGACCTGCTAACCCCTCGGGTTTTGCACCCGGATCCAGAACTAACTGAAGAATTACGTCGGGCTGACTTAGACCTGATTAAAGAACTCTGAGAGACAACTGCTGTCAGACAGGCGTCATATCAGCAGAAAATGAGAACACATTATAACCACAAAGTCCGACCGAAAGAGTTTGCAATGGGGGACCTAGTCTTGTGCGAAGCAACCCTTGCCACTAAAAATCCCACCGAGGGCAAGCTACCAGCCAAATGGGAAGGACTTTACGTTGTCAAGGCCAGACCCTGCCCAGACACTTACTGACTCCAAGACATGAAAGGCAGAGACCTCCGCCATCCATGGAACGTTGAGCACTTGAAGCATTATTTTTAGTAAAATGGCATCTCCTATTTTTATATTGTTCGATTGTTGTATGTTCCTTTCGACGATTTGCACACTTGTTCATTTTTGCCCTTTCCATACATGGTCTAAACTTGTGATCAACAAGCAGTGCTTTAAATGACAACAATTTGACATCTCCATTATTTGTGTTACATTTCAATAACAACTCTTTACAAAAAGTTTCAGCCAGACTGAGCACGAAGAGCTCAACCAGACTAGGTTAACTAAAATCCTCAGCCAGACTGAATAAAGAGCTCAGTCAGATTGGGTTAACTAAAAGCCTCAGTCAGACTGAGCACAAAGAGCTCAGCCAGACTGGGTTAACTAAAAGCCTCAGCCAGACTGAGCACGAAGAGCTCAGCCAGATTGAGTTAACTAAAAGTCTCAGCCAGACTGAGCACGAAGAGCTCAGCCAGATTGAGTTAACTAAAAACCTCAGCTAGACCGAGCACGAAGAGCTCAGTCAAACTGAGTTAACTAAAACCTTAACTAGATTGAGCACAAAAAGCTCAGCCAAACTGAGTTAACTAAAAGCCTCAGCTAGACTGAGCATGAAAAGCTCAGCCAGACTGGGTTAACTCAAAGCCTCAGCCAGACTGAGCATGAAGAGCTCAGCCAGACTGAGCTAACTAAAACCTCAGCTAGACTGAGCCCTCCAAGTCTCGTCCAAACTTCGTTAAAATCCCAAAGCATAATCATCCATTTTTTACTAATCATACAAGGTAGCCTGTTTGCCCATTTTTAACATTTTTGCATCATAGTTTACTTAAGAAATTTCATATTCCCAAATTTGAACATACAAGTTAGCCTGATTGCCTATTTTTTCCATTTCCACATCACAATTTACTTACAAGTCTCATTTTCTCACCCATTTTCTATCCAATTCTGCTAAGCCATTTTCACTATTCAACATTTACAAATCAAAGAAATAACAACAACAACAATAAGTAAGAGAACTCGTTGTTTTATTAACCAACTTACACTTTCATACAATTCATTTCAGAAATTACATATATAAAAAAACAAAACAAACAAAAACAAAATTATTACACTTAGTTACAAAGATCACTCCCCTTCGCTGGAGGCGAGATCTTCTTCTTCAATCCCCTTGTCCAAGGGGGTCTGGGCAACGTCGTCTTCCCTTACCTTCACAAGACTAAAGTCCACACCTGGGAATAGCTCTTGTGCCTTATACTTGAAGCTCATCCAACCGTTGTCCCAGTACTGACTTATCTTGTGCTTGTAGAAGTCTGATCGCTGGAAGCTTTGGATCACTTCTTCTTCGCTCCTCCCTCCAGCGGCCACTCCTGACAGCCCAGCACCCCCTTTCCACTCCTTCGCTATGCTCCTGGCGACCGCAGCATCAATGGTCATTTGGAACTCGGCGGACCCCTTGAATTGCTCCACGGCCGCCATGCGTAAGTCGAGGTATGCCGCACTCTCAGATGCCAATTTGGCCTTCTTTTCTGCCAGGGCCTTCTCCAACTCGGCGATCTGACCATCTGCCTCTTCTTTGTCTTTGATCGCCTGGTCGCGCAGTTCTTCGTTGTTAGCAAAGGCCTCTTCCCACCTCTCATTGGTGGTGGTGTAGGCTTAATGGACCAGGTATAGCTTCCTCTTCTCGCCCGCTAGCTCGAACTCTAGTGATACCGCCTTATGGCGTGCCGCTTCCAGCTCTGATTTGGTCGCGAGGAGCTCGGTACCAGCACGTTCTACTGAGTTGCTCTGCACCACCGCCAGTATTTCCATCTTCTTTGCCCTTTGCGCACACTCCAGCCCCTTTGCGCACACACTCCGAGTGGCCTTCCACCAACCCGCTGTCTCAACCCTTAGGTTCTGCAACTGCGCCTTCACCCTTTCTAGCTGGGCCCTCAGCGGCTCCACCTCCACCTTCGCGCGCACTGCTTTATTCATCAAGGCAGCCACCAGGGTCGCTGCCTCTATCTGGGCCGATCAAAACCCTCTCAGGAGGTCGGCCTTTGTCAACCGCTCCATCGACCGCATGACCACATCCTCCACCACTCCAATGATGCGGTCAGCTGTGACCTTGGCTTTCTCCCATTTTTCTGTCGAGCGACCTGCCAACGCGCGCGCATGGTACATAGCACTCTTCAACGCTACGCTCGTCTCTGGTTTGTTAATCCCAATCTTCTCTTCACCAAGACTGGGAGATACTTCTACCACAGGCCCCATTGTCGTAGCCACTTGGGCACTGGGGCCCACGTCTTCTTTTAACACTTAGGCACTTGGGCCCATGTCTTCTTTTAGCACTTGGACAGTCTCCCTTCCTGGAGCCTCCTCCGCCCTCCCCTCCTTCATCTTCTTCAAAACAGGGGCGTCCTTACTCCCCTCTGCCGTCACCCTCTTTTTCTTCGTTTTCTTTAACACTGCCTCCACCTTCTGTTTGTCCCTTTCCTTCAGTGGGTCTACTGGGGGCGGTAGTGGGGCAAAGTCAGTTAGGTCTTTGTCTCCCAACAGTTTGGGACGCGGTCGAACCCGCCCCTCATTACCAGTTTAGGTGCAGGCCCCAACTGTGCCTCTTTATACCTATCCGCTTTGGCAAACACTTTCTGTTCTTCTGCCTCCTCTGCTTTCCTCCTTGCCTCCAACTTCTCCCGCACCGGATCCTCCTCCATCGGCTGCGGCCCCAGGCTCAAGGCAAACAGGGTTGAAGGTCGAACCAGATCATCCCACTTCGCCCTCTCCTTCTCCCTCTACTCATTCATCCTCTTCACCCTGTTCTCAACCTCCGCATCTAGACTTGGCTCCACTGACTTTGTGGGGACTTTCCACATTGTGCGAACCCTTCTCCCACCGTTCGCCGATGCATAAAACCATCTTGGTCTTCATCCCTTCGTCAAAGATGGCAAGCCTGCCATTATACCACGGCCCGCCACCGCCTGCAAGGTCACCCACGTTTCCTGTTGACCGGAGGCCTTGTAGCAGGAGAAGAATTCCTCCACCATCATGGCTGCCCCCCCGGTCGCCTGTGGCCATGCGACTGCGCAGGCCATTAGTATCTTCCACGCATTGGGCATCAGCTGCCCTGGCGCCACCTCTAGTCGATTTAGTACATCCACCACTACTTGGGGGAGCGGCAGCCTCAGCCCCCTCCCCGCAATGCCTCTTCGTACAACGTGAATTCCATCGGTCGTGCGTCCGATGCCCTCTCCTTAGACGTAAGCAACCTCAGCTCTATCTCCGCCGGAATTTGGTACTTCCTTCATACCTCCTCCAACTCTTCTGTCGTGAACGTAGACTTGTTGGCCTTGGTGTGCTAGTGGTCCGGTTCCACTTGGCTAATCGCCCTAGCGGCTACGATCATCGTCGCTGGGCGAGCCCGCATCGTTTGCCCAGCCCCTCTTTTCTCCTTCCTCTCTACCCTGTATTGTTCAGCCAACCCTACTGCATCGTCCTCTCCCAATGCATCTAGCCTCGTGGCTAGCACTTCATCTCGAGCCATCCTTTCTACGTGTCTGCGTATCGCTTCGGACACTGGCACAAGGAAGTTCGTAAAGTGTCGCAGCGACGTATCACACGAAACAAATGAGTGCAGCTCTAGGATGTGTTAGTTTTTCGCGATAAGGTAAGTAAAACGAATAACTCCAAATGCCCACGGTTTGCCTATATTCCAAGGATTGAGATTAAATTTCGCTAGTTTGAAAATTTTCGAAAACTTCTGCCCCTACCTTTTCGACACCCTATATTAGCCTACCCCTTCGTTTCCTGCTAACGCATCACCTTCCTTATTACGGGATTATGCCACGTGTACGACCATGATCCATTACTCTCTTCCCTTTTCCTGTCTATTCCACTTCACACCACCACATGCCCCGCCGCTCCTCGAGCCCAGCGCGTTGTCATTTTCTTACTCGGTCACCATCCGTGGTCGACCCTCCTCCCATCGATTGTCTCACTCGATCACCCTTCGCGGTCAGCCCTCTTTCCAGTCGGCCCTCTTACTCAGTCACCCTTCGCGGTTGGCCCTTCTCCCAGTCGGCCCTTTCACTCGGTCACCCTTCGCAGCTGGCCCTCCTCCCACTCGGTCTTCTCTCACTTGGCCACCCACAATCCTCGTTTTCTTCCTTACTCCCTTTGTTGGACTGAAGCTGCACTTGAAAATGGGGGACTACTGATATAGATGGGCCCATAGGGGCTTTTGGTCCACCACATAGAGCCCAATACACGGTTCTAACACTAAAGCCCAACATCACTAGAACCCAACATTGCATAAAGAACCAATGGCATCTAAACACTTGTCAAGAGAAGAACCAGCCACGTAAGTAAACAAAGGTTCTACAGAGTTATTGCACCACACATTAGCCATTAATGAGGCCCCCTGCAGCATTTAATGCGATAACCCCTTCGCGTCGGAACAGAACGGCCTCACCATGAACAGGGTAAGCGAGAGCATAGACTTTTCAGCCAACATGACAGGTCGGAGTGGATAAGGAAATGATGAACAAAGGATATAAGCAGGTTTCTAAGACAAAAAGAAGGTTAAGTTCTCTATCCTTACTCTATTTTTTCTACACACCATTAATCTCTCCCTTCTAACTTGCTCGTCGGAGGGTTCACTGGGAGACCCTCATTTCCCGTTGGACTTTTGTGCAGGTACCTCAGCGAGCCCAGTGACCGGACAACGGTGTTGGGGGCGTAGATTAGCCTGACCCGTCTATCATGGACTAGTAGTATCATCAATTTCTAATTCAAATACATTTTAAAGTAAAAATTTTGAAAAGTTATTTTTTTATTAAATTAAACCTTAAAAAATGTAGGATTAGTATTTTAAAAATATTTATATCTATTTAGTGTGAATTTTTTTAAGTATTTTTACATTTTAAATGAATCTAAAATAAAAATAAAAATAGATTTTAAATTTGAAAATCAAGTCCCGATCAGTCAGCGATTGGCTTGTCTCCCATTAATCTCGCGTAGAGCTCCTCCAGTGGGTTTACTCACTAATTAGTGTCATACAACAACTGACCCGGTTGATCAAAAAAATACAACAGCTGACCCTGTTAATCAATTAATAAATTGTTTTGATAAAATAGGCCTTCAATGGATTAGTTAAGCCTTAAGTGGCGTGTCAGTTAGCTTTTAGCTTGAATTATTGCTAAGAAAAATAATTGAGATCATTAAAAGTTGTGTTTTAATAGCATCATTAATGATGTGATAATGAGTTATGTCTTGTTTTTTTTTTAACATTTTCAATACATTAGTGTTATTAGTGATTTTTTTTAATAATATAAATCAATGTTATTATTGCTTACTAGCCATGGCCAATTAGCAAAGTGGAAAGAGAGAGAAAATTGAAAAAGAAAAACATAAAAAGGAAGAGAGAAAGAAACTTCTATGCAATAGCTATATTTGGGTGTTTTAGAAAGATGATAAAAAGTTGATTTTTGACTTTTTATCAAATTTTTTGACTTTTTTGAAACGTGATTTGAGAAGTTAGTAAAAAATTATTTTTTTTTATATAATATTTATTTATGATGTCATATCACATTAAAATGACAAAAATAACCGATTAAACTTAAAAAATTTACTTTTTAACCCGTGTGATTGTTTGAACAATTATGTTATTTCATAGAAAACAATTACATAAATTCACCACTTGTGTTTTTGTCCCTTCCCAAATTAACCTGCTTTTTTATGCCGCCACCTGCGTTTTTGAAATGCTGCAAAACGTTGCTCACTTCCCAAATTGACACATTGTAAGGGCTAAAAAAAAGGAAGAGAAAGCGAGAGGTGAAAAGAAAAGTGGGTTCCACATGCATTTTTTTTTAATTTTTATTCATGTATATATATATATTTAATACACATCTTAACTATCATTAGAGTACACATTCGCTCTCTAATTAATCAGCACTTAACATATATATATATATAAGTCTCACTTTTTTACATTTTTTTTATCATATAACTCTATGCCGCCACCTGCGTTTTTGAAATGCTGCAAATCGTTGCTCACTTCCCAAATTGACACATTGTAAGGGCTAAAAAAAAGAAGAGAAAGCGAGAGGTGAAAAGAAAAGTGGGTTCCACATGCATTTTTTTTTATTTTTTATTCATGTATATATATATATATATATATATTTAATACACATCTTAACTATCATTAGAGTACACATTCGCTCTCTAATTAATCAGCACTTAACATATATATATATATAAGTCTCACTTTTTTACATTTTTTTTATCATATAACTCGTTTTAATTAATAATTTTAACATCATCATTAGAAATGCTTTTAAAAGCTATTGATTGGACTCATAGAATTTACTATATATTTCATTTCGATGATTCGGATAAGTTATTTTATAGAATTATTTGTATATAGTCAATAAAAAAAATAATTTGATTCGAAAATTGTAACATTTCTATTTTATTACATTTATTTAGAAAAAAATATTTTTAAAATAAACTTATCATTTTTTTTTAACACAAATACATTAATTATAATTATTAATTTATTTTATTTTTGTTTATAAATAATTATAAAACAAACAATTGTGATTATCAAACCACATTTGTGCGACTTTACAAGTTCAATACAATACTTTCAAAGGCTTATTTTAAGAAATAAGTTAAAAGTTAATTTTTAATTTTTTGTATTTTTCTTAAAAAATTATATAAAGAATGAAAAGATAATATAATTTAAAAAATATTAAAAAATAAAAAAATTAATTTTTAGCCATGTTGTGAAAATATCAATCAACCGTGGCCTAACTTGTGATCAATTGTCCCTTTGACGCGTCACTTTAATTGTGATATTTCTTAGCCTTTCCTTCCTGCGTACGTTAGCGCAATTACCTAATAGGCGCGAATAGAAGCTACAAGGAAAGGATCCTGATTCCCCCAAAACGCACTACTATTTTCTCTCTTTCTCTCTCTAAATTATTGTTTGGTAAGGTCTCTTTAATATCTCTTTCTTTCTCTTTTCTCGACACTTTCGAGTCTCTAATATAGACTCTTCTCCACATTTCAGCTGTGGAGATTTTCTCGATCACTCTTCTTAGCTGCAATGGATATGGAAATCGACGAGTTTGCTTCACACTACTCTCAAGCTGATAACAAGCTTAAACCCAAAGAGGTGATATTTTGCAACATAAAAATAAAAATTAAAAAGCCCTCTTTTTTTTTTTTTTTCCTTAACCTTTTATTCATTGATGAATCGGTGTGTTCACTCCAATGACATGTGATTGATCGACTGACACATTGAAATTTGATTTGATTTGTTGATTGTTTGACTGTGATTGATCGTCTTATCCTTGACTGTTCGAGTTTGTTCGTTTGATTTTACTGCTTGGACTTTATTGATTAGGTTTTGTTTGGATCATCTGTCTATATATATATATATATGTATGTATGTATGTGTATCCAATGATTATTTTATAGGTATGTATAGCGTGGAGACACATGATAAATTGCTCAGAATTATTGGGTAAATAATAATTTATTTACACGCAACAGATAGAAGGTGATTACAATTCCCTTGCTTGGAACTTAACAAGAAGCCGACATTTTGTCACAAATGGTATACATAGATTTCTTAGGATGTTAATTGGAGTGAGTTAAAAACAGGTTTAAGTTGAAGGGTTATTCGTATAATTAGTTATGCGGTTTCCAATTCTAAGTTTTGATGATGGCAAACTAATCTCTTTTGCTTTACTATAATTAGTTAAAACTCATCTTTTCATTTTCTCCCCCTTTTAAATGACTGTGGCATAGAATCAGAGCTAACTTTAGGGTTGTAACCATGGTTTTAAATAAAGGTATCAGATCCATATCGATAATAAAGAGTATTGCTTGATATCAAACAGTATCAGCTGATATATGAGTGAATCAATAGTGTTGGAAGTTCACAATTCTGTTATGTAACGGACGATAGTTAAAAAACCCTGGTTGTAACATTGCATGCTTTGTGAATATACATTTGACCCGTCTCTCTTCAGGATGCTGTGGCCAAGGATTTTGAGAAGTCTACTATTGTAGTGGGATCAACGTCTGGATCTCTAAATTCAGTCAATCTCAATGGTTCAAATTCAGATCTGTCATTTCATAATGATAATGATGCCAATGTTGCAATTGATGAAGGCGACGATCTTTCTTGTTATGATGATAATGACGATTATATGTATGACGACACCTACTGTGATTACATGATGAGTATGCAAGCCCAATTTGATAATGTGGATTTGCCTCCTGGGGTAGAGGCATCAGTTTCTTGGTTGAAAAATTCTGCTCCAAGTGCAAATGCCCCTGCTTCTACTAGCGCTTCACCCCCCAGTGATGCCGTGGGTCAGCCTTCAGGGGAAGGAATTTCTTCCTTAAAAATTTACGATCCAGCCAATGGCAAAAATGAGGCTGATATCACAAGCAGTTCAACAGTGATTGCAGAATCAAGTTCCGTTGGGAAAGAGCAAGAAGAAAAAGATGATGAATTTCTCAGAAAGTTTCAACTTTTTAAACGGTTTGATACTGTTGATGATTTTTCGGATCATCACTTTAGCCGTCTAGGCATGTCAGGCCAGCAGGTAAGTTTAGTTACGTTAGCCTGCACATGTGTTACATGTTTGCCTTTGTTTGTGTTCATGTATGTGCCTTTTTAATCTTCTATCTGCTGTTTTCCTTGATAGCCACCCAAGAGTTGGACAAAGAAAATTCAGGAAGAATGGAAAATCCTGGAGAAGGACTTACCTGGTGAGTTCTGACTTCTGTTCATTCAGTTATCTGGTGGATGGATTTGAAAATTACATATATACATGTGTACTGGGGTGAACCTTACCCACCAAGTTTGTTTATTTGGAGTGGACTGCAATATGTAGTGCACATATTACAACAGTGTTTCGTCCTTTTCATGATACTGGAGCGAACAATTTAGTTTATATGTTAAATTTTGTTTGCAAGACCAAGTTTTCTTGGCATTCTCTAGGAATTTTATAGTTTACCCATCTCTCTCTCTCACTTATCATTTTTCTTTCACATAGATATGATATATGTAAGAGTTTATGAAACAAGGATGGATCTTTTGAGGGCCATCATTGTAGGACCAGCAGGCACTCCTTACCATGATGGTCTGTTCGTCTTTGACGTGTTATTCCCTCCTACCTATCCTGATATACCACCGGTATGTACTTGGTGGTTATATTATTGTTTGATTATTATCGTATTTTCCATTGTGAATAATAGAGGTTGCTTCTTTCTCTCAGATGGTTTACTACTATTCTGGTGGCCTTCGACTAAACCCAAACTTGTATGATTGTGGGAAAGTCTGTCTCAGCCTCCTGAACACATGGAGTGGTGACAAGAATGAGATGTGGATGCCAAAGAAATCAACCATGTATCAAGTTCTTGTCTCTATACAAGGTTTGATATTGAATGCAAAGCCCTTTTTTAATGAGCCTGGGTATGCCAATATGTATGGTGGGCCAGAGGGAGAAAAGAGATCAAAAGCTTACAATGAGGATGTGTTTATTCTATCTCTGAAGACAATGATGTATACACTGAGGAGACCCCCAAAGGTATGATTTTTCACATCCTCCTTATCAGCATCCTTCTGTGTTTACAATGTATTTTCCTTGCCTAGATGTTGGATTCATAATTTTTCAAGGTAACGTGGAATTTTTTGCTACATATTTGGCTCTAGAAGATAATAGAAGATAATGATGCACTGTTGAATGAATCTGTGATCATGACTGCAAATGGGCACAGCTAACTTGGCTTCTCAGTAGCTGAACCCAAATAGGATGATTACTTATTCTTGCCTAGGCCTGACTTGTGGGGCTTGTTTTGTAAGTTGTATAGTAAGCTGAGAGAAATTAATGTGTTTAAAAAATAAAAAGACACTATTATGGCTCAGCTCTGTTTAAGCTTCGTTAATTGTAAAACTGAGATGATGATCATGCACCTGGTGTTATTTATGAGAAGGGGAAAAAAAGCACTACCTCATATTCCAGTAAACTAAGCTCATTTACATTGTCTGAGATTCTGAGGTTTATCAATTACCCCCTTTGGCAAAGGTCTGTGGTTTGGCAGTTAATCAACTTAACTCCATATGCTTCAACCACAACTGATCAGGGCTTCTTTTTAATCTTTCAGTTCACTGTTACAATTGTGAGTCACTAAGCAACAAGAATATGTCATGTCATGTTGTGTCCGACACTGGTTTGAAAACCAACACATCATGTAATTGTTCACACTTTTGCTAACACTTGTCGGTTATGAGCACCAACACTTCAAAATAAGTGTTGTAGTAGCGTAAGCAGTATGGACACAGGACACAAGGATTTTGAAAAAATTAGGATACTGTCATGGTGGGTATATGGCAAATATATATATATATATATTTATTTGCTATGTATATGAAAATAAATTTAGGGTACATAGATATAAGAGACATCAATATATATGAGTCTATTTCTATTTTTTTTTGGGTCTGCTTTCAGCAGTCATATTTGGAGGTCTATTATAATTTGGAAACATGAGAGATGAATTTAAAAATATATATATATAACTCATCAATACATAGTGCTAATTTGATTTTAGTGGCTAGATGGGAGTATTTTGCACTCAGTTCATGGCTCACTCTATAGGTTGGAAAGCATGCAACCCTTTGTGGCCAAAATTAGATGGTTGTGGTATCACCATATCCAAATGAGCATTTCTGTATTCAAAAATATATTCAAACTGGTGAAGTTAGTAATAGAATCGGGGGCTTTCTGATCCACACCAGTTTTTCAATTCCAACCATGGGTATACAGCCTTTATATAACCAAGGCCCTTATCCATTCACTGAGGCAATTCCACATATGAATGCTTATACACGTGGACGAACACACCAAAGCATTTGAATGCGGAAAAATCTAGAAATTTTGCCAATATTCAATATTATAATATATATTTTGCCAATATCCAATATTATATTTTTTTGGAGTCATTATGGGAGAAGGTGTGTCACTCAGCTTCTTTTTGGGCTCATGTGTGTCCCCCATTCAATGGGATACTCCTCTTTCTACTTTCCATTGATTGGGGAGCTGTTTGTCAATAATAGTTTAGGGTGGATTTCTTGTTTGATCTTTTAGTTAGCATTTGTTTTCGTCTTTGTTTGAGGACTTCTTGTCCTCTGTCATTGTTCTTTCTATTCAATAAAATTTCTTTTGTTGCTTCTCAAAAAAATAATATTTATTTGATATTATAATATATCCTTTCTGGTTATCAGATCAATTTGTGTTTTCTTGCAGCATTTTGAGGACTTCGTTACTGGTCATTTTCGTCTTCGCGCACATGACATTCTGTCGGCATGTAAAGCTTACATGGCAGGTGCTGAAGTAGGGTCTGCAGATGAAGAAGTCCAGGATACTGATAAGGCAGAAAAGAACCAAACTTGTGAATTCAAGGCAGCAATAGCTAGAATGATGAATAGTCTAGTTACAAACTTCAGCAAAAATGGATCGAAGGACTGTGAGCAGTTCCGTCTTCAAGGTTGATATCTGGTGAGGCTGATGTTGGGGCTAATGCATGGCAGGTTGGGCCTTTTAAGTGCCTTTTGGTAGTCAAGTTTTTGATGATACTGCACAGATACCACTATAGAGGAATATCTTTGGGATTCAATATAGGTGTAAATAAGGTAGGGTATTTTAGGGATGAAAACAAATGTTCTAGTCGTATAGTTTATTGCATCTCATCTCTAAATGAAATGAATCTGGCTTTCTTGTTTATGCTCACTAATGCCATCCTTCCCATTTAGTAAATGCTTCATTATATCATTGTTGTGTTTTTGAAGCTTAAGTGGGGTTTTGGCAAATTTTATGCTCTTATTATGGGCTAATTTGTATGAATGACACTGATAATATTATGCAACTATTAATGTGTATACCATTAAGTGGCAATCGTCCAACTGAGTGTATGGTGCGGATATCTTTGATCTTTATCTAATTTCACTTTTATATTTATATGTTTATTGCTTTGGTGGAATGCGATGATGATTGTATAATTATGAATATTTCTGGTATTTCCTTTAATGGCTTGTGGAGCTAACATCGTTTGCCGACACGTGTTGTTGAAAATATCATACACCAACTGATTTTTTATTAGATTTTCTTACTGTTAAACACAAAGGCAATGCCTCTCACACGTATTTATTAATGTGGGCTAACTATTATTGACTGGGATAAGAAAATTTGATAAAAAGATACGTTTATATATAGCATTACCCTTGATAGTATTTTGTGTGAGGTTTGCCAGCATATGCTTTGGTGCCACCACGACACTCTTTTGAGTACCCTGTTTGGTTCCAGCAAAACCTTGGCATGTAGTTCAGGTGCATCCATCCAAGGGTCAACACCTTGATGCCATACACATTTGTGCCATTTAGACAGCTGAAGACATGCCTAAGAAGTTGTTGGTGCAAGTGCAAGTAAAGGCCCAGGGCATAGTGCAAGATAATCCAAAACATGCCATGAAGCAATCAAGCCACCAAGTAGCAACTTTGGGCCACTTTTTAGAGGGTCAAATGTAATTTTTTTGTCTTGTAAATTTTTATGTAAATACCTTAGTATTAAAGGTATTTTGGGATCAAGAGTTGTAATTTTTCTCTTTTTGTAGAATTTTTAAAAATCTATTATGACTCCTCAAACATAGTGGATGTTTCCTCCTGTCAGTTAGGAAATGGCTTAATAAGCTATATTAAGGAGGGGGTACTCAAGTGTCGAATCAGACCACTTGTGCCTTTAATGTACCCCAACCTAGCTTATGGTAAGGCAACTTTTATAGCACTTTTAGTACATTATTCAACTATTGTAATGCATTCTTTTGAGTAATGAAAGTTTATTTCGCCTTTCAATTGTTGCTTACTTTAATTCTAACTTGTTGATTGCTATTTTGTGCCTTGTCTCCAATTTTGTGGCTCATCAACTTAATTAATATTGTGTTTGCTTGTCTTTGCAAACCTTTTGAGCATTATTGACGGGTTAGTGAAGAGAGTTAACTAGCACTACACACACTTGCATATCTTGACAAGGCTTTTGCATTGCCGGTGTGTGACACAAGTTTATGAACTGAGCAGACCAAGTACAGTTTTATGACAACATTCCTAACACTCTGTTGCGAGAGATATTCTGTAACACTCTGTTTTCTGAGAGAGATTTCTGAGAGAGATACTGTGTAACACTCTGCTGCTTTGAACATTGAATTCTTCTTCGGATCTTCTCAAGGATTTTGGAGAATCAGGGTTTATTCACTAGTTTTATCTCGGGTGTCTGGTTTCCCTATCATTTTCTCCTATACAAAAACATTTGTTTGTTTCTCATAGAAAGTTTTGAGGAATTGTTTTTTGCAAAATCTTTGTAGTTTTGGTACGTGCTACCAGGTAGAAATAATTTCGGAAAATCCCATTTCTAAAACTCTCCCTCTCTCTTTCTCTCAGAGGGACTTATTCGTTTGCTGCTTTTTGGCCATCCCTCCTGAGTTTTGATTTTCTTTAAACTGCCGAGGGTCTAAAACTTGAACTGGAATATTATTTTTATTGAAAAAGTACCAGAAGTCCCACAGACGCAGAACATATTGAGGCAGATGGCCTTGACCAAGCCATCGGCAATAGCCATATTGCTATCTGCATATAAACACACATTGGAATATGGCTTTAAGCATAGATGGGTATATTAGGGCTCGGCTTTTAGTTTAGACCTGAGAGGACTGACCAGCTTAAAACCAACTAACTAGTAACTAAGCTGGAACTTCTCAAATGACTTTGAGGAATCCAAGGGCGGCGTCCCTAACCTTATGTGGCGGAGTGGCAGGTGTAAGCTGCTCAAACTCTGCTTTCCATTCGGCTATACACTTCTCCCTTTCTTTTCCTTCCACCGGAATGAATGAGAGAGTCACCCTGTCTGGATCATACATTTTCCTCAGGTCAACTCCAATGACACTGTATGTTACAGATCGCCCTATCTCCACTCTCTGTATCTTCTCTGTTGATTCTGTGACGTAGCCACTCACAGCTGCATAAGGTCATCATCATGTCAGAAATTTGCATCAAATTAGAGTTTATCGCTATGACTAAACGCCTGCAGACCAATTGGGCTGTTGTATTTGTATGTGAGAGAGAGAGAGAGAGAGAGAGAGATTGACCAGAGCCAAGCTTGAAAAGCCTGAGACTACCTGGGTTGCCATCTCCATTGACGTATTCGGCAGCAGCCAGCATTTCGGGGTTGATTTTGCTGATGATCTCATTGTCCCTGCACATTTTCTCTGCCGGGACGTTCAGCACAACCTCTCCTTTCATGCTCTTCATCTTTCTCTTTCGACCATCGGAGGTGGCACCAAAGTGAGGATTTAGAAAGATTGGTGGTGTGGGGATAAGTCCTTGGAACCCTCGCCAATTTTTGTTATGGCAATGGTGAGGCAGTTTGTTTTCTGAACAGGGCAGACTTTAAATGGAGGGTTAAGAGATTCTCTCTAGGTGTGATTTTACTTTAAAACTATGGATATGCAACAAAGCTCATACGAAGCTCTCACCTGATTAACCAACCCCACAAACAAACAAAACAGAAAACAGAAAGTGAAACTAAATAAAGCAAAGTGGCTTGCAGGTGAGGATGCTCATAATAACCTTTTTGTGGCCTTGGCTCAAACATATCCATCTCGCTTTTCAATAGACGCAGATCTCTTCAAAAACAAAGACAACAATGGGCTTCATTGATATCAAAGGTTCCTCTGAAAATGTAACACACAAGAAGAGGCTTCATGGTTCATTTACTAATTAACTACTTTTGACCTTGGATTTGTCCAGGATTTGTTGATGGAAAAAAAAAAATGAAAAATGAATGATATTTGTAAATGAAATAAAAACATATTATTTTAGAAGTTTGTGGACTCAAGGTGACAGAAATACCAAATTTTTTCATTTGTCTACAATAATTAAAAGGAGGAGATTGAAAATTGATATGCTCAAATCTGACAATGGTGAGTGGGTGGATCAGACTCATGATCTAAAAGTTTTAAGTCAAATTGTTTTCCACTAATTTGTTTAAACCCACTCCCACTATTAGACTTGATCACTGGAATGGGTTTTTTTTTTTGGGTGAATAAGTCATAAATAAAAAACAAGGATACACAACTACTGGAATGGGTTAATTGCTTGTAAACTCACGGCTGCGGATAATGAGGAGATCTGCAGAAGGGTTACTAATAAGGAGATTTGGATGGCTGTCAAGAATTTTAAAGCGTTCAAAACTCTTGGCAATGATGGATTTCAAACAATTTTTTACCATACTTATTGGAACGTTGTTGGTCCTTCGGTATGTGAGTTTATTGAGAATTGCTTTCGTACCAATTATGTCCCTAGAGAGATGAACAAGACATTGATTGCTCTTATCCCTAAGGTTGATAACCTTGAGAATATTAAATAGTTCCGGCCTATTAGTCTTTGTAATGTGACTTGCAAAGTTATTACTAAAATTATTGTGAGCCACATTAGACCTTTTTTAACCAGCATTGTCTGACCCAACCAAAGTAGCTTTGTCCTTGCGCACACTACTAGCAATTACGTCATTATCACCCAAAAAATTATTCACACTTTGGTGGATAAGAAGAAGAAAAAAAGGGAATTGATTTAAAAAATCGACATTGAGAAGGCTTATGACAATATCTCGTGGAATTTTTTTGCAACAAACTCTTCAAGAATTTAATTTTTATCCTAATCTTATTATGCTTGTTATGAGTTGTGTTACCATTGTTCAATCTGCTATCTTGTGGAATGGTGAGGTTCTGGAGGATTTCACTCCAAGGAAGGGTTTGAGGCAAGGAGACCCTTTGTCTCCTTATCTATTTGTACTCTGTATGGAACGGTTATCTAACATGATTTGCCACAAGGCTGCCATTGAAAATTGGAAAGGCATTTCCATGGGAAAAGGGAGCTCGTGTATCACTCATTTGTTTTTTGCCAATAATTTGCTTTTTTTTGCATCGGCGAACCTCACAAGTTGTGAGAATATCATGGAAACTCTTAATGAGTTTAGTGATATCTCTGGCCTCAAAATTAATACTCACAAGTCCAAAATGTTCGTCTATCCGAATGTGCACCGAAACTAGGCCCGAAACCTTAGCTCCATGTGTGGTGTTCCTTTAACTATGGATCGAGGAAGTACCCAGGGGTACCTCTTCTTCAAGGTAGAGTTAGTCCCAATCTTCTTAACTCTATCTTGGAGAGAATGCAAAAACTACTCACAGGCTAGAAAATTGATACTTTATCATTGGCTGGGAGTGCCACTCTCATCCAATTAGTCATTTTGGCCATTCCAGCTTACACAATGCAAACCATGAATATTCCCATAAGGGTGTGTGATGATATTGATCGTTTGAACAGGAACTTCATTTGGGGTGATACCTTGGAAAAGAGGAAAATAAACCTCATCAAGTGGAATAAGGTTTGTAGGAAAAAGGAGAATGGTGGGCTTGATATCCAAAGAGCTAGAGATCATAACCTAACTTTCTTACCAAACTTGGTTGGAAAATTTTATGTGATGAAGGAGGTTTGTAGATTGATGTCTTGAAAGCCAAGTATTTGAAGCACAATACTATCAACAATTGGCCTAGGAAAAGGAAAGCCTTTCACATTTGGAGACAAATCCTGAATGCTAGAAATGTATTGAGTAATGGGGTGAAATGGACCATCGGAGGTGGCACCAAAGTGAGGATTTAGAAAGATTGGTGGTGTGGGGATAAGTCCTTGGAAGAGACTTTTCCCCACCATGTATTATCCAATTCTGCCATTGTTAATTCACTTTTGAATGAGAATAAAGAGTGGGATGTGAATCTAACTAATGACCAAATTCCGGTGGAAGTAATTCCCGACATTTTGTGCATTCATCCCTTGCGGTCATTGACAAACCTTGTTGGAAGGGATCCCAAGATGGGAGTTTCTCTTCCGCTGCAACTTATGATATTGTTGTGGAAAAAGATCAACACGAGTGTGACTGGAAGTGGATGTGAAAATTGAGAATTCCACAAAAAAGGCTTCTTTTGGGTGGTGCTTAATGGAAAACTTCTTACCAATTGTATGCGTATGAAGAGGAGCCTCACGAATGATTCGAGTTGCATTAGTTGCAACAATATGTAAGACATAAACCATGTGTCGAGAACTTGTCCTAAAGCAGGGGAGTTGTGGTCCTCCATTTTAGTACACAGTGGTATTTGAGAATGCTAAATATGCCCTTGATGGATTGGATTAGAGTTAATGTTAAGAACAAAACTCACTTTAACCGATTTACTTCGAAAGGGACTATTTTTCTTGTCACTCTTTGGCGAATTTGGATCAACAGAAACAAAAACAAAAATTCCAAAACAAGAACTGCAATATGTTTGAAAGTCCAAAATTTATTTGAGTTTTCTTTAGAAATACATCAAGCTTTTAGTAGATCTATTGTTATACCTAAACAGTCCTTTGTACTAATTCGGTGGATACCTCCTATTGCAGGTTCAATTAAACTGAATTCGGATGGATGCTTGCGAAAGAGATCAGGAGTTGCAGCTTCAAAGGACTTTTTCAAGATGACAAAGGTGCATGGATTAGTGGCCTATTACGACAGACTAAAAACCTGCACCAGTCTCGAAGCATAATTGTGGGCTGTTAACAAGGTACTTACCATGCTACTTCAAAGAGGATTCACCAAAAAGGTGAAACGGATGCGGAGCAAGTAGTCCAATTGCTAAAGGATGCCCAGGTGACAAATTCCCATTCCGGGAATTAGTGGAGGATGCAAGAATCATTCTGGGAGGATGCGAGTGTGAAGATAAACATGTCATGCGAGAAGGAAATAAGTGTGCTGATGCGTTGGCGAAGCATGGAGCAGTACAATCTGAAAATTTACTAGTAGTTAATGAGCCTCCGGCTGAGATTCACAGCCTCTTGGTTGCAGATATGCTAGGTGTTGGAAAGGAGCGGGTTTAGCCCTGCCATCACCCTTTTTTTATTTCTGTTGTATTGAAGAAAAAAAAAAGGGCATATGAGAACTCTGATACCAAGGAGAAAAATGGCCGAGCACAAGCAGCAACTTTGGAAGTTCTATCTAGATGAGGGGACCATAACCAATAATTTTAAGGCAAGATTTCCAACTGAACTCAAAATGTAGATGCCCCAAAAAAAGACGAGAATCCCATTGGGTCATGACTTTTCCTTTAAAAGTACAATGTTCATGCAACTGCTGAAATTTTTTAAAAATTAAAACATTTTAACAACCAAAACAAATGTAATTCAAGCACTGAGCTTCGAATTGAATGCACTAGAAAGAATATACAGTGGTTCTTATGGTTTTGTCATAACAAGGAGTGTTTTATAGCTGTTGACTTTAGAGGAGAGAAAAGAAGAAAACAATACAAAAGGGAATGCTGTTTTCAGGAATCAGATATTGTGAAATGGTAGAGCACCATTTCTTTTGTCTACTCTCCTGTATGCAAAAAGGCTGCATGGATGACGATTCATTGGCTCTCCCGTGTGCTAAACACCAACATGAATGATGATTCGTGCTTCACACACAACTGAGCTTCCTGGAAGAGTAATCCGAACTGTGTTTAATTTGAGAACACAAAAAGCGAGGGAAATATATCTCTCATGCTTTCTCTGGTCCTTCAAAGCCTGTTTCACAATGCCGAATTGTAAAAATAGTAATCAGTGATCAAGAAATTAGATGGATTTGGTAAGCATCTGAGCCAAAAGATAGGAGTCTAAGAGTTTACCATACTTTAAAAACCACATTGCTATGCTTTGAAGGTTTTAACGCACTACAAATTGCAAAAACCAAAAGTGCAAAATTGTTTAAAAGGAAATAAGTTGATGGGCATGCATAATTTTTATAATCTTATTACTTGGGAAAAAAAGAGAACATTCATACTATTCACAAACTATTTCTTATTAAGCAATTGACATGGGTGCAGGGTGCCCCATCACAATGCAGAGAACAACACTGTTATTTAACCAGCAAAGAAAGTGAGCATTTAAGCCATTGAATGCTTCCACTGTAATTTCAGTGTATGAGTGACAATCACCAACCACAGCATTTTATAGAGGAAAACGCTTAATTAACCAGCAAACAGAGCAACCATTTTGGCAAAGCATCTCTTCTGTATTTGTCTGTTTTGAGGCACTTTGGCAGCAATTGAACTAAGCATGTGAAAACTTCTACATTTTTAATTGCTACAATTAAGATAAATTTGGGGAGATCTTGTTTGTAGATTACAGTTCGTATTCAAATGGATAACAAAGTAGTGTAATATAAAATTGTTGGAAGGTAACTAATCATCTGAATGAATTCAGTAGAATCGTGCTGTCTTGAAGAACAGTAAGATAATCTTGATAGATTTCCAAAGTAAACGTGAAATGTATAAATGTAACTGTGCTGGTGGAGTAATGCTGGCATTCATCTGGTTTGCTGGTCAAGCATGAGCTAGTTCATCAATCTTCGGGCTTCGATTACAAAAAAAGAAAAGAAAAAAAAGACTAGATTAAAAGAAGCCTGGAATTGGTACTCTTATATGTATTTGTGGTTGATGAATCAGCACCAGGCAGATTGTTATCTAGAGTTTGTATCGTACAAGAACACAGTATGGCGTCGATCAGAATAGGTATGCACAAGAATTTGCCAGAGGGAGAAATTGAATCCCGGAATCCAGTCTACTTTCTGGATTTGGAAAATTTCAGATTTCCCAGGACTAAGTTTCTCTTATTATTTCATCCATGCTAGACATGTTGACCAAACACTCCCCAACAGGGCATGCACTTGAGAAGAAATTTTTTATTAAATGAAAAACAAATTCTGAGATATGAACCAGTTACCAGGATGGAAACAAAGCAAATTCATGGACTGGAGCACTGTGTTTGGTCCAGCTCTGTGCTTAACATATGATGGAGGAGGATATCAATTCTCTGACTCCGCGTTTTTGATCTGCGCCACACAAACAATTTTATCAACCCAGATCATCTAAAGAGAGATTCTAAAAAAATATTATAAGATTGACAACTTCACTGCAGCACGCACCCAATGGAATGGCGCCTGTCCTTTCCTGCTTCCTGCATTGAGAAGGCAAGTGATATTACTTAGCATTGATTATCTAGGTAGAATAACAAATGTGTCTATATGTGATAGGTAATATATATAATATATGTCACAGGGTACATGCAAAGAAAAGATTTGGTTTAAGAACCAAAATGCATGGTCTCATCCCAACAAATGGAATTCAGCAACATAAATAGTTTTTATTGATGAATTCAAGCTTCCTTCTTCGTGAAAAAACTGAAGTATGATGCATCGACTATGCTTGGGTCAGCCGGCATGTTCTATCACATATGTGATAATCCAGAAAAACATAATAGGAAATACAAGACCACTTGGTGCAACTTCCATTTTGTGCATTAGAAACCTAAATTACCTAATATAAAAGGGCAACCTAGAGCATGAGGCTCTCGCTACTGTGGGGTTTGGAAAGGATCAGATGACAGTTGTACACTTCTTGCGGACACTATTTGGAAAAAATAACTTATGAACTTTAAAGTCTGGAAAGTAGTCCTATGCTCTTTGAAATATGTGTGGACAACTAACTCCTAATTATCAAAACACTAATCATAGGGCACCACAGGTTCGTAAGTATGGCAACAGAAGTTTGCAGAATCTTTAGATGGAGTCCTCTCTTTGACACATGACAGGATTGTTTATGGAATTACTCATTTCAAGAGTAAAACAGCTTTCTTTTCAAAGGTAATTGCCTTGAACTTAATCTGAATTGGAATTGGAATCAATTTAGGAATACAAAAATGGCATGGCCCAACCCTACCCAAGCCCAATTAAGTTCCCGTCAAAATCAGGTCAGGCTGACTCATTTCCAAAGGACCGAGGCCCAACCCAAAGCCCTAGGCCCCAGGACTTGGGTCTTCAGGAAAAAATTTCATGAGTTATTAGTGTTTATTTGTGTCACTTAATTCACTTATATTAAGTTCATTAACTGATTCAACTTCATATTTAGTTAATAATTATTTTATAATTTTTTAACATGTTTAAGTTATGATAACTATACATACTTTATAGTTTAAATTAATTCAGGCAAATTTGTGTGTGATGGTGTGCATGAATCTAAATTCTCAAAATCAAAAATATTTATTTACATGGGGTACTTTTTGTTTTACTATTTCATAATGAATGTATGCAAATATGAACAAATATGACAATTAATAAAACAATCAATAGACACAAGTAAATCAGCATAAAATTAGAAACAAAAAATTAATATTTCCAAATGTGGAAAAAAAAAATCACTTCTTAAGAAATTATTCAAATAGCACTTTTGAAGGAAATCTTCAAAATGCACTTATGAGAGAGGGAGAGAGAGTTCAAAGAGCTGAGAGATATAATTTATTTTGCGGGGGGTTGGGTTTTTACAGCCAAAAAGAGGAATTAAAAAATAACAATTGACTGTTAGTTGGGGGGCCAATACTCGGCCAATTTTTTAATTCCACCTTTATTTTTGAATTTCCAGGGTAGGTTGGGTCTGGAAGGCCCTAGGACCCATCATACAACACTGGGCTTAGGGCCGAGCCATCAGGACAGGTTTCATATGCCTCGGCTCAATCCCCACATGGAAGGTTCGGGCCTGCCCTATGGTGGGCCTGGGCCAAGCTTATGCCTGACAGGTAGAGGGCCATATTTACATCCTCAGAATATAAAATGAAATAAAATAAAAAACATGCAATACCATTGTAGACAGGTAGAGGGATATTTTCATCCTCAGAATCAATAATACATGCAAATATCATTGTAATTTTTCAAGGAAGGTTAAGTAAAAGCAAAGTGTGGATGAAATTACAATTTTATAATTTCTTTCCATAAAGGGATTGTAGCTTTGATTTCCATTTCTAACCTTATGCTATTCTTTCCTTCATTTTTTTTTGGTTTCCTTTTTTAAATAATTGGATGTTATAGGTACCAACCTTCCCCACGGCTTCACAATTCTCTGAAGTTTCAAGTTCCATTTCAGCAAAGAATGCCTCTAAGACAAATGCCATGACCTGAAATTATATCAAAGCAATGATTTGACATCATTATTTTTAAGAGATTGACCAATGAGGAACTTGCAAAAATTGCATCAAACAAAGCAAAACAATTGAAATAGTAATGAGATGCCATTCAAGATCACTCATATACAAATCAATCTTCCCTAAATTCAAATGCTACTATGCTATGTCCATCATCAAAAGTCACTCATCCAAACTGAAATTCCTTAAAAAAATTAAAATTAAAATCATTTTGTGGTAGCAATGCGACGTGCAAAATCTTAGGCTCTGTTTGGTACAGCTTTGGAACGTTAGTTCTAGGATTTATTCTGCACATGATGTTTGTTTACGAGTTTCAAAAATTAATTCCACACTCACTTTTGAAAACTCGGTCGAAGGTGGGAAAATTTGGGCTAACTGGTTGTCCGGCTGGTTGACCGGAACAGTGCAAAATTATTATTATTTTTTTTAAAAAAAAAAATTTATCTTTTTTTTTATATTTTTTTGCAATTGACACTTTTTAATTTTTACATATTCAACAAAAAATATTTTCCAAATTTTTTAAAATTTTTTATGAGTTTTAATAGAATTTTGAGTTGTGTGTTTGGTTATGAATTTTAAGTTTTTGTATCAAATATCATATGTCACATCAAAAATTCCCCACTCAATTCAAAACTCTTTTCAAAACTCATTCACTAAACAAATTTTCCACACTCAAATCATAATTCCAAAACTCACAAACTCAAAATACAACTTTTATTCTCAAATCATATTTAGAAAACTCTACCAAACACTACCTTAAATTTTTTAGCTAGTACTAAAGTTTGTGTATGATTCAAAAAAATGAACAAAAAAGCCAACACAATAATTTTAACTTCTTCACATTCCTTTACTGCAGTATTATTGATAACTCATCATGAACCACTTTTTAACATGCAAAATATATTTTTTAGTAAATTTCAAAGCTAGCATAAATATAAATTATTGCAACTCTTAAATCAATCAAAATAAACATAGTTTTGATGCCTATCAAATATGTTCCTGAGATCCTTCTAAATAATAACCAGTCAAAACGCCAGATTCAACAATAGCATTGTTGGAAAATTTGCTAAACATATGTTCCAAATGATTCAGATAAAAGATACAGAATCCCAAATTGAACAACAATTCATATACATGTATATAGGTAAGCATGCTTCCTTGAATATGCATGTGATTGCATGAAGTACATGCATGCATAGTGTTCCATTAACCTTGTTCTCAAACTTTTGTGATATTTGCAAATGGATTGATCTATCCTAAGATGGGATTCATCAGAAAAGCCCTAAATAAATTATAAATAAATAAAAGAAGAAAAGAAAAGAAGAAGTCGTCATCCCAGTTACTCCTTAATAAAGATACGAAGCAGGAGATCCAAAGGTTGGACTTCTTGAAGAACCCTGTGAAAAATAATTTGTTTATATTCTTTATGCGCTACAGAAGTCTTCGGGACTTAAAATGTTTATTCGCAAATTGGAAATGCCTCTCAAATCCCTATAACTTATGCAGCAAACCTATATTATCAACTGGCTTAGTGATTCCAAAATCATGCTGTCGGTTGTCGTATTGGACATCTCCAATTTTTTTAAAGACACCCCAATTGCTAAACATTGAGGGTGAATTAGTGATTATAATTTCCGACTTTGTCCTCCAATTACTTAAATATAAAACACGAACACATATTAAGATATGAAGTTTTTGGTGTTGCCAATGACATGAGGAACAAAATAAAATTCTTGCAAACTATTAGAAACAATGATTTATAAGTTTTCTAGGGTTGACACATGCCATTCTGCTATACAGGGGACGCTTTGCTCCCAGGAGGAAAAAGATGTCCAATTTGGCATAGATATCGTATATCCATGTCCTACCATATAATGTCAATTACATATGCATCCCATCTCACCCCCAATGGTGTCCATGACCAGTGTAAAATCTTGCTCCAAGTTGAGGGAAAGTGAATTTTCCATTCATAATTATTCATGTACATGTGTGTATTTATGTGCACACCATTGGAGATTTATGGCCATCCTGGTTAATTTTTATAGATAACTAAGGGTTTGTGCATTTTCAATTTGTTAGACTGATTTTTCTCCACTGTTTCCTCGTTTATATGCTTCTTAATTCTTATCATTCCCTTTGTTTCTATCATTTATTCAATTCCAAAGCTTGTGCCAGTATTTTACCATGTTATTAATAATTTGACCCCGAAAGACAAATTCAGAATAAATTCTGGTTTTCAAAGTATTATATCTCTTCAACACCTATAGCTCAAGAAAAGAATCGACTATTTAAGCACCACTGACAAAGACTTACCAAATTCAAAAGCAACAAAATCGTTATTAGATAGAAGCTGACAAAATAGGCATATGTCCAAGAAGTTCCTGTCAATTCCTTGTAACTCTGAAAGGTAAAACTATAAGTTTCAGTGATTCCAAACACAACAGAAATAGATAGATATGCCTTCATTCATTAAACTATTATTAATATAGAACAGTAATGAGGACAAAAAAAGACCTACAAAAAGAAAAAGGGCAACAAGTTATGGCAATGGCAACGGCTTCACATTGTCGTTTCATGTTTTGACAAAATCTTGAGGAACTGCCAACAGGATTTCAGTCTGTGGTTGAACTTCTATATAGCACATACTGTTGTAATATATAACTATATTTCAAAATACAAACCTATATTCGAATTGGGAAACATTTGGTTTTAAATTCTGTGGCCAAATGGTCATCAAGCCTTTTGACTGAACACATACAAGTGACCAACGGTCACTGATCATTGGAAACTCTCGAAAGGGCCAACAGTTTCTTTATCTTCGGACCATTTGGTTTATTAAAATAAGTGACCATAATAACCATTTACCCATTAGTCATTGTTCTAACATTAACAAATTTAAAATGAAAAAGTTGCATCTTTTCACTAAAAGTCACATCATCCACGATAAGAGGGTAGCGTCTTGTATTGTTTTGTAGATAAAGTATACTTCCTTCAACCGTATACGACACAGAGAAACCAACCATTTTCCAGACAATACACTTCATTAGCACTTAACACGCAGGGACTATTTTAATACTTTGTATTCTAAGTCTTCCATTGTTTGATACTCTATTTTTTTATTGTTAAAAAGAAAAAGTTAACTCTGAAAAGTAAAACTATAAGTTTCAGTGATTCCAAACACAACAGAAATAGATAGATATGCCTTCATTCATTAAACTATTATTAATATAGAACAGTAATGAGGACAAAAAAAGACCTACAAAAAGAAAAAGGGCAACAAGTTATGGCAATGGCAACGGCTTCACATTGTTGTTTCATGTTTTGACAAAATCTTGAGGAACTGCCAACAGGATTTCAGTCTGTGGTTGAACTTCTATATAGCACATACTGTTGTAATATATAACTATATTTCAAAATACAAAATTATATTCGAATTGGGAAACATTTGGTTTTAAATTCTGTGGCCAAATGGTCATCAAGCCTTTTGACTGAACACATACAAGTGACCAACGGTCACTGATCATTGGAAACTCTCGAAAGGGCCAACAGTTTCTTTATCTTCGGACCTTTTGGTTTATTAAAATAAGTGACCATAATAACCATTTACCCATTAGTCATTGTTCTAACATTAACAAATTTAAAATGAAAAAGTTGCATCTTTTCACTAAAAGTCACATCATCCACGATAAGAGGGTAGCGTCTTGTATTGTTCTGTAGATAAAGTATACTTCCTTCAACCGTATACGACACAGAGAAACCAACCATTTTCCAGACAATACACTATCATCTCTTATTTTTCATCAGTCACCTTGCAATTTACATTTCCAGAATTTTTATACCAGTGGTCCAAAATGGTTTCCAATAGAAAGAATTTTTCTATCTCTCATTCACAAAGCAAGATTATTTTTTATTTTTACACTGTTTCCGTGAATCCTCTGAAGTTCAATTTCTAGTGTATTTTCATATGACTTGGGGACAATCAAAGAGTGGTCCAAGATTCATCCACATTTGTGAGTGTGTGCTTGTAGGAAGCTATATAACCTGTTCTACTGGGTCCTGCACTCAGATGGGGGGAAATTTACTTTTAAGGACAGTGGCCACAAGCCTCTGTCGATAAGTCTTTCTGTCGTTCTCATTTAATTTTGTGTCACAGCAGTATCTTGCATATTAAGTACACAACACACACAAACCTAATCCAAGGACAACCTATGTTTTTTATGCAACAGCTATAATATACCCACTGCAATGTCCTTATTATCTAGTGTATGTGACAGACATCCTGTTGCACAGCTCAACTCTACCATGAGCCCAGTCTTTAATAAAATCAAACAGTTTTCTACCACTTCTACTGTTTTTTACATGCAGTACACCATGTCTCACAATTGAGTGTTATGTTTCAACAATCTTAGCTCCTGTTATAAATGAAAGGTTCCATCCTTCAAGAAAGCAAGCACATCCCATCACTGACACAAAATTCACTTTACCTCTAACCAAACTGTGTTGTTAAAAACTTTAAAACACAGAGTTCAATTCAACTCAGACCCATTATTGTTACTTTTCATTCATCTCAATCTGAGGCTATTTTATCACATTCATAAAATGTTACCATAAGTTTTGATGCTGGTTGTCAACTTACAGTCTGAGAAGCACGGATACGGATACGGATACGGATACAGGATACGGGTACAATACGATACGGATACGACGATATAACAAAATTTGAAAAAGTAGGATACGGATATGGCGAGAATACGTCCATAAAAAATATTATTTTTACAATTTTTAGTAATGTAGAATACATAAAAATAAAACTTCAACAGTAATATGTAGCATACATAAAAATAATACTTCAACAAATTTTAGTAATGTAGCATACATAAAAATAAAACTTCAACAAATTTTAGTAATGTAGCACACATAAAAAATTTACCAGGTTCATTTATTCATCAATAAGTTTATTTATTTATTTATCCAGACCAGACAGAGTTTATAAGTTTACAAAGTTCATTAGTAAGTTTATTTATTTATTTATTAATAAGTTTATTTATTAGTAAATTTTTCACCTTATTTTATTTATTTTATTTTATCATACAGGTAACACCGTAATACATACAAAGTTCATTTTTTTATATTTTTTTTAATTTTATCTTATTTTATTTATTTTATTTTACAGAGTATACATACAAAAAAAAATGTGACTGGAAAGAGAGAGCGAGAGATGATAGATAAAGGGAGAGGGAGAGGGAGAGGGAGAGATCGACCGAGAGGGGAGGAGATGAGATCGAGCGATCTGTCCATCCCCAGACCAGACAGATTGAGCGAGAGAGAGAGAGAGAGAGAGAGAGAGAGAGAGAGCGAAAGGGAGAGGGAGATAGAGAGGGAGCAAAAGGAAGAGAGAGAGAGACGAACCTGATCGACGAGCGTCGAGCTGCTGTTCGCGAACCTGATCGACGAACCTGATCGACGAACCTGAGCGAGAGACGACGACGAACTCTTCTCCTCCTTTGCTGCTGTTGTTCGACATAGGTAGGTTTGGTTGATTGATTTCTTTTTGTTTTATTTTACCTTATTTTGATATTTTATACTTTGACCCCATTTTAAAATTTTGAAATTATTTTTTTGCCTCGCCGTATCCCGAAAAGTATCCCGACCGGATCTTCGCGTATCCCAAATGTATCCGAAATTCAAAAATTAAAAAAAAAAAAAATAGGATACTTTTTTCCCATATCTGATACGTAACCGGCCGTATTGGGGGCGCATATCCGTATCCGATACGCATACATGGGCCATTTCGGAGTATCCGTGCTTCATATGGTGTTTTCCTCTTACAATAAGGAATAATCCAGGGACTTGTGTGTTGAGAATCATATGTGAATTTTATTAATAGTTAGTGCATGATTTGAATATTCACAATCGAATCAGGTTACATAAATGTGTTGGGACACCCTAAAGAATCGATAGACAATGCATAAAGTGCCACCCAGTGATTAGACTCTTGCTAAAGTGGGGCTTGGGAAGGGCAAGATATGTTCAACCTTAGCCCCATTTCTGGAGAGACTATTTTCCAAACTTTCTGTGACTCAAACCCATGCACCAGGGATGCTAACGGCAAGACGTATGCTAACAGCAATGCATCCACTACATAAATTGTCAATTTTCACAGCATGTCTCGATGCAACATTCTGACTGTCCTATCAGTGGAGCCTATCCATTATGTTTGTGTAGTTGTGATAGTTAACACATTTGTTAGAATTGATATATTATTGATTGATATAATATTGTGTATATTACAAATGGTGAGTGGCTCATTATATAGGAGAGGGTGAGTGTAGTAGGTGAGGAGTAGGTGAGGAGTAGGTGGTGGTAGGTGATGGTAAATTGGTGGTAGGTGATGGTAAATTTTAACAGCCCCCCGCAAACTCAAGGAGGATAGAAACTAACCAACTTGAGTTTGGAGAGAGTAACAAAACAAGAAAATACATAAAAATAAAAGAGGATAAGAGACACTGTATGGTCGTGTCAGACCATTGGTGAAAACACTGGATGGTGGTGTCATAACGTTGTAGAGGACACTGTATAGGGGTGTCATAACCATGTAGAAGACACT
>NW_021026752.1:707947-758774 GCF_004153795.1 Camellia sinensis | reverse complement strand
TTACACTCATTTACACTCAAAACGACGTCGTTTTGAGTGATTTGAGCCATTTGAACCACAAAATTTTGAACTACCTAACATTGTTGATATAAAAATCCTCAGTTTTATTGAAAGTTTAGTAACAGAAAACAATGAAAATTGTCTTTCTAGATAATTAACCTTCTTTTTTTTTTTTCCTACTTATTTAAGTTATTTTTTTGCCTCATAGCACCAAACACTCTGCCACATAGATTTTCAAAGTAGGAAAAAAGCATAGCATCAATAAGCTGTGCAACAAACAGGGCCGTCAGGTGTTGTGTAGTTAAAAAGTCGAATTCAAATATTCAAGTTATTTTCTCAGCAACCAAGCGGCATTTCGAATCGAGTTGATATTTAAAAAAAAAAAAGGGCAATAGAAAGTCAAAAGCCTCGCCACTGTGAATAATGTAACGAATGAGCAAACACCAAACATCAACATTGTTTGCTTTCCTCAGATTCCTTTTCCTCATTCTGCAAATTTTTTTCTTTTTGGAAATGAACTTGAGATTACAAAAAAATAGAGGAGGGATTAAGGGATAATTTTTTACCCTAAAGTAAACCCCTTAGGTTGTGAGTTGTTAAAACTTATTTCTGTTTTTCATTCAGTTCATGCACATACCTTTCTTTTATAATTATTGTCTAACCAAACAAGAAGGAAAGGACACCCTCCCATAGGATATCCCAATGACTTGGGTCGCATTCCCTTAATAAAAATACTCAAGTTCAAGCCTCCTTAGCTTATCTATTAAAAAAATGTTACTATAAAAGGGTTAGTTATTACCTACTTAAACAAGAGGAGGGATATCTCCCACTCCTTCCATTTCTCCTCCTATGTGTTAGATTTTGTGTAAACTTCATGTGATATTCATTGACATCAGCAATATATTTTTATGACACTGACAAGCTTGCATTATTTATTTATTTATTTTTTTCGAGATGGGTTGAGGTCAGTTTGGAAAAATTATTGCTCTATTTGTATTTTGGTTAGTTTTTCTTATCAACATTGCATTAATCACTGTAGTAGGGTTGAGTGCCACTAAAGAAGTGAAAATGACTTCAATGGTTGATGACATAAGTGCTTATTCTTACTTGTACCCTGCAGAATTGCCATCTAGAAAGTTTGTCTTCAAATGGTAGGCATTTTATGCAACTAACAGAAATGTATTTTATTCTTAAATGCTCACTGTTATTAAAGTTGACGAGCAACTAAAAAAAAAATTTTATTTTTTCATTAACTACAAAAAAACTATATATTTTAACAAAAAATAAATTTTTTTTTTATTTTTTATTTTTTATTTTTCATTCCTGCCCTTTATTTTTTTTCCATTCCGCTCCCCCTTTTATTTTTTCCCCATTCCCGCTTCCACACCGCCCCCTCCCCAAAAAAAATATCCCCAATCTCAAACCTAAAAATTCCCTAATCTCTTCTCCCCCCTCTTTTCTCTCTCTCTCTGTCTCTCGATCGAGGGCGAGCGGCGACGGATGATAAGATTTCGTGTACTGTGATGGCAAAAAACAAACAGGCCGTCGTTTGCTCTCCTTCTTCTATCCCCAATCGCTCTCCCTCTTATCAACTGACCATTGCCCATCGCTCATCGTCCCTCTCATCGACAGTGATCACCGTTCCTCACTGTGTCTCACCGTCTCATCGCCACGGTCGGTACACCGTCCAGCCTCCAATCGATTTTGATTCAGGTCTCTCTCTCTCTTTCTCTCTCTCTCCCTATTTCACTCTAGCTCCAGGTTTTTTATTTTGTTCTCTCTCTCTCTATTTCCCTATTTCACTCTAGCTCCAGGTTTTTTATTTTGTTCTCTCTCTCTCTATTTCCCTATTTCACTCTAGCTCCAGGTTTTTTATTTTGTTCTCTCTCTCTCTATTTCCCTATTTCACTCTAGCTCCAGGTTTTTTATTTTGTTCTCTCTCTCTCTATTTCCCTATTTCACTCTAGCTCCAGGTTTTTTATTTTGTTCTCTCTCTCTCTATTTCCCTATTTCACTCTAGCTCCAGGTTTTTTATTTTGTTCTCTCTCTCTCTATTTCCCTATTTCACTCTAGCTCCAGGTTTTTTATTTTGTTCTCTCTCTCTCTATTTCCCTATTTCACTCTAGCTCCAGGTTTTTTATCTCTCTCTCTCTATTTCTCTATTTCTCTCTAGCTCTAGGGTTTTTATTTTGTTTTTTGATGCTGTAGAATGTTGATTTCTATGAAATGAGTAAATGTGTTTTGATTTTTGTCCTAGATTTAGGGGTTTTTTCTATGTAGAGGCTTGATCTCTTATGCTAAGGAATAAATGTATTGATGGAGATTTGAAGTATTTTTTCTGATTGATTACAGCAAACCTGAATGTTTCAAGTGGATTACAGAAATGCGAGTCATCACACCATTTGAGTTTCGAGTGGAATCACTAGCTTGCATATGCATTTCACCATTTTCCTTCCTTGTTTACTTGATTTATTTTAATCCATGCTCATATTTGTATTGATTGGGGATTGGCGTGAGTGTTGTAGTATGGTGTTTGGTTGGGTTTTTATTAATATTTATTGGTGTCATACAAGTGTTGGTGGAATTTGATAACATGATACATAGGGGGTATAGGTGTTCTCATTGATAGTTCTAATGGGTGCTTCACTGTAGAAAGTGTAATAGTGGATGTTAACTGGCTGTTCATAAGTGAGTGTAATAGTGGATGTTAACTGGCTGTTCATAAGTGAGTGTAATAGTGGATGTTAACTGGCTGTTCATAAGTGAGTGTAATAGTGGATGTTAACTGGCTGTTCATAAGTGAGTGTAATAGTGGATGTTAACTGGCTGTTCATAAGTGAGTGTAATAGTGGATGTTAACTGGCTGTTCTCTTTGACAAATTTCAGATGGGTTTTTTCTGAATTCTTGTAATGATTACTAAATTCACACCGTTAGTAATATTTCTTGATGATAACGATAGAATATTGAATAATTTATTATTTTATAATTTAGTGATAATGACAAATTTGTAGTTTTATAAAAGAATTGGAGATGATTTTGGGCTAATTTTTATTAGTAGTTTCTCTTACACTATCTTTGGATTGAAAGTTTTTGAGAAACGAAGGATAGGTGGGGAAAATGGTCGATATTTATTATTCACTATGTTTGGAATCTTTATTATTTTATAATTTAGTGATAATGACAAATTTGGTTTCCTTCACTCTTCCTTCCATTTCAAGGATATAAATTTTTCATTGCTGAAACATGTTTCTTATTTAATGCAACTTCAGGGAATGGTTTTACAAAATATGTATATGTGTTTTCATAGTTATTTTTTTCTTTTATAGATTTGTACTAAATTAATTTTGTACCATTTTTAGGCCCAACTAGTATCTGCTGTATGCACTGCATTAGGCACGTCCTCTGGCCCTATTCTTTTGGAGGCAGGCTTGCAGTTGGCTACAAAGGTTTCAGAATAAAAATGAATATATATCTTTGATATATTCTAATTAAATTTTGCATATTAATGATGGGGTATATCTTGTAAAAATTTCAGATACTAACGAATGGGATAATTAGTGGAGATCAAATTGCAGTTAAGAGAATATTTTCATTGATATCACATCCACTGAACAACTTTGAGGATCTTTACTATCCATCATTTGCAGAATGGGTATCATGCAAGGTATATCATTTCACTATTCTCCAAATTGTTCAATGAAATGAAGAAGGCCAATTGGTGGATCTGCTCCAAATTATTCAATGTAAATTAAGGGTTGGTTTGGGAATATAGGCTATTTTAGTAACTTTTTGGCTAAAATAAGAGGTGAAAAAAATTAGTATGCTTGGGATGATTTTTTGGATTTTTACATTAAAAAAAAATGTGCAAAAAGTAGAGTGGAAATGGAATTTGTGACTTTTTTATATAGTTCTTCGGCCTTTTGGCTTTTTTATTGACTTTTTGACTATTATTGAAACTTCCCAAACTTGCCCTAAGAAGGCCAATTGGTGGATCTGTTGTGTTTTCTATTTTTTGTTGAAGTGAACTTTCAGCAATAGCCAAGTTCATCGAAGGAGCAGAAGAGGATATTATGTGGCTCACAGTTTTACACGTATAATATACATTTATATTGATATATCTATGTATGTACATATGATGGTGAGTTGTTTTTTTATTTTTTATATTTACTAATACTATTCTTTTTTGTTGACTAGATCAAAATAAGACTTTTAACCGCCCATGCCTCTCTCAAATGTTATACATATGCCTTCTTGAGGAAAAAACATGATGGGGTTCCAGATGAGTATCTAGCTCAATTACCATTATTTTCAGAAAGTTCAAGTGTACTGGGGAAGTACTGGATCTCAATTTTAAAGGACTACAGTTATGTCTGCTTCAGATTGCATCTTAAACAAAAAGTAAGCTTATTATTTGTGAAACCTGTTAGTATTGTCGTTGTGTCTTCCTTCTTCCATCTTTTAAATGTAAGCATAAACATGTGGAAATGTTGTAATTGTTTCCTCTGTCCATAGTTATTTTGTTTTCTGTGACCTGTTTGCAGTGGAAACCATTCCTTGATGGAATTCAATCACCTCTGGTTTCAACAAAGTTGCAGCCTTGTTTAGAAGAAGCCTGGCCTGTAATCTTACAGGCAGTTGCACTGGATGCAGTTCCTGTGCATTTTGACATGAATCTATCTTCCCAAACAATTGAGAATAACTCAAATAATACCTTCATGTCTGGATACAGCATGGTTCAATTGAACCCAGAAGAATTTCAATTTCTGTGGGGCTTTGCTCTACTTGTTCTATTTCAGGGACAAGATCCAACCCTTCATAAACATTTGATATGCCTGGGTTCTGCTAAAGTCAAATTTGGTGGTGACTCTCCAGTTGAAGATACAAACCCTCTGGCTTTGAAGTTATATGAGATTGTGTTACCAGTGTTCCAGTTACTCTCCGCAGAAAGGTTTTTCAGCATGGGTTTTCTTACTGTGGATATCTGTAGAGAATTGCTGCAGGTGGTAGTCTATAACTATTCTTTTTGTCTTATAAACACTACATATATAAATTTATTTCTTTAATTCATCTTTGTTGTCTCTCATCTGTGAATTTATCTGAGCTGAATGTTCATGATTTTAGTTTCATTTGAAACTACTGACAAAGGTATTCATTCGCTTTGTTATTTAGAATTGACCTGCCTACAATTGAAAAGTCCATCCCACATTCTCCTTAAGGGAAACTGGAACCTTATAACTAGTACAAATGGGGCAACTCTAGGCGATGTGGGACACATTCCAACACATCCTCCTGGACCACAACATACAGTAGCCGGACAAACGGCACACCAATCACAAGCCCAACCAAAGCTCTGATACCAAATTGAAAAGCCCAGTTCACATTTCTCCTTAAAACTCAAGTATTTTAAGGAGAGGGAAATTGAAGCCTTATAACCAATACAGATGGAGCAACTCTAGGTGATGTGCGATACATTCCAACAGCTAAGTGAATGTTCATGAATGTGATTATGCACAAGATTCATAATATGCATACAATTATTTGCAAATCTGATTATGCACCAGATTCATAGTAATCACAAAATTCCACAGTTCATATGTCCTTACCAATGTTTGTCAATATCTTACAATTCGATACTCTTCAAAGGTAAATCGATACTATCATCAATACGTATCTTAAATTAAATGTATCTTATGATACATATATGATACATGATGCGATATACGACACGTGATACATAATGCAATACATATTTTACTTTAGTACGAAAATTTCTTCAGCCAATTTTTTTTTTTTTAAAAAAAAAACTTATCAAATTATTTTATGTAAATAAATATTGTCAAAAAAATTCATTAACTTAGTAAATAAAAGTATTTTTTGATATGAGAATGGTATTTTTATTTTACTTCTCAAGCTTTTTGACATATCTATTATATTTTATGGTATTAAGTATCTTGCATTATTGATTTATGTCTTGTGAGACAATGTGTATTGATGCATGTATATATTTAATTTAGGGAACTTTGCAGATATTAAGAAGAGGAAAACTAAAACCTTATAATCGGTACAAATGAGGCAACTCTAGGCGATGTGGGACACATTCCAACACATCCTCCTGGACCACAACATACAGTAGCCGGACAAATGGCACACCAATCACAAGCCCAACCAAAACTCTGATACCAAATTGAAAAGCCCAACTCATATTTCTCCTTAAAACCCAAGTACTTTAAGGAGAGGGAAACTGAAGCCTTATAACCAATATAGATGGAGCAACTCTAGGCGATGTGGGATACATTCCAACAGCTAAGTGTGTTGTTCTCACAATATATTTGTTTTTCATAACGATATTAATTTTCTACCCATTATTAAAGGACTTATAGTATCTTACAATACACGATACGATACAATACGTGATTTAGAAAATAAATAAATAAATGAATAAAATACACGATTCGTATCCCGATTTGACAACTATGGTCCTTACCATTCCCCATTTGAAAGAAAAGTCAGTCCATCGGGGTCCAAGAAAGTTGCTGTTTCTCCAATAACTGGAAAAACGGGAGTATTCATTAGATAAATACAGTGCATAACTAACAAAGATTCCCATGCAAGGCACAATAGAAAAATACTGTTAAATTATAAAGGAAATGAAGCATACTTGATGCAATGTTATAGTGTATTTGATGCAAGGGCCAATAAACAGTACTACACTGAAAAACTCAATGAGCAATTGCATAAAGCAAAAGTACAAAAAGGTACGCCCAATTTAGTCCCATTGAATGAGGTCTGGAAGGGATAGATTGGGTAAACCTAACCTTTGACATAATTTGCATGAAGTGGCTGCCCTTAATGCATGAAGTAAAAAGTACTAAAACAAAAAAAATTCAACAAGCAATTCATAAATAAATGAAAACCTAATTGTAAGATAAATTGATAGAGAGAGATACAGAGAGAATGAATTATGTATTAATTGATTTATTGATTCTGTTACAATTGATTGATTATATAGATGTAGGTTAGGTGGTGGTAGGTGAGGAGTAGGTGAGTGTAGTAGGTGAGTGTGTGGTAGGTGATGGTAAGTGTGTGGTAGGTGATGGTAAATTCTAACACTAATGCATATATATAAATAAATAAAACTATGAAAGATTGCTTTCTAATTCCCAGGGAATGACAGCATGGTCTTTCCCATGTTGTTCTCGTGGTAAAAGAAGGCCTATGCAGCATTATATTTTTTGGGTTAAACATGTAAAGAAACTTGAGCATGTAACCCATCTTTGTTGGTACTGGGTGTTTTTAGAATCCTATGCATTATATGCACTTACACAAATATTTTCCATGCAGGTGACTATAGTGCTGCTCTTCTTTACTATGTTATTTATTTTATTTTATTTTAATGTAAATTCATTGAATAAGAGAGCTGGGGCAATTCCCCTTCTCCCAGTCCCAAGAGCAGCAACCAGTAGGCTGTAGAAAAAGCAAAAAGCACCTGCAGTATGAAAACTCAAGAAATAATCAGTCAGTTCATTTCAGAAAATTTTGCACCTCAGCCACAAATTCCTCCATGCCGATCAGTTGATAATTTTTCCTTCCTGTATTACATCTATATGTTTATAATAACATTTTTAAAGCTTCCATTTTTTAAAGTTCTTATGGGTGAGACTGAGATAACCCTGAGATATATTTTAGAGGTGGAAATCAGAAATATCAACTTGAACTGAGATATATTTTCCATTTTAATGTGCGTACTGACATCCATATCATGTTAAACTTAGTTTTGGCCCAGAAACTCAATCAGGAAATGAGGGGCAGAATGTCACGCCGCGGATTTCTAAACCCCATGGACTAAACCTAAAGGCCTTGATTATCTGATAAAAACCCAATTTACACTGTGAAGGTCAACTTGTGGACCAACCAAGGTCAAGGTCTAAACTGTAGGTAAAGGTTCAATGTAGTTGCTGCACAATTTTCCATACAAATTGCACAATTTCAATATGTATGTACTTTTTACATGAAAAGCTGACATATATAAATATATGTAACTATATAAAAATGTAACAAAAAAATGACACATTAATAATGGGATTAAATAGTTGTCAGCACTTACCTATAACCCATGTGATAATGAAATCAAAACGATTTTGACCATCCCTCCAATAGTTCTCAAATCCATACGCATAGATTTTTAGTGCCATTTCTATGACATATAACCAACCTAAGAAACAAAATGCTGATCATCAACTCTTAATAAATAAAACAAAGCCAACGCAACAAAGAAAGGAAAAAAAAATATTAAAACAACAATATGGCAAAAAAAATAAGCCAATGTAAAAATGAAACCATCAAACGCATAATACATTGTTGGGCCATTTTATCAAAGATTAGGATGGGGGAGGTCTTAGGTTCAAGTCTTTTTGTCGGCATTTGGTCCTCATTTGCATTCTTTCTTCTATAGTTTGGATTATTTCTTCTCTCCATGTATGGATGTTTGCATCTTCACATGCAAGATAGTGTTGCGTGTGAGGGAGGGTTGGATAGTTTGTTATAGATAATCCATTTCCTAACAACTGAAGTTTTTGGAAAAATTGGTGACTGAATAATACAAAATTATCTATATTATAATTTATGGTAGTCAAATAAGTTATTTAGGCATAGTGGGTATGACTCCAAGTTATCATACCGGGAGGTGGGGGGGAAAGAGGAGCTAATTTATATATATATATATATATGTTAGGATAGTTCTTAGTTTCTATTTTATAGTTCTTCTGTTAATATTTACTTGAGTTGAGGGTACGATAGTCATATCACTATGTTAAGGTTTGTATATATATTTTGGCAAATGTAATCAATAGATTCATTCCAGATATATAAAATTCTCTCTTATCTCTTATCTCTTCTTCTTCCTCCTAAACCTTAACCCTAAATTGCTTAATTATACATTCCAATTTGGTATCAGAGTAGCAATCCATCCTTGTCTAGTGGTTATCAGCCTCTCAAAGTTCTTCTGAGGCGAAAACGACGTACTGACGTCATCTTTCGAATGATGATGTCAGCATGATGTCATAGTCCGTACGGACGAGTTGCTACCTACTAGATCGCCTCTCTTTCCTGAGGTTAATGGTGATATGTTCAGAATTTTTTGGGACCATCTGTTGTAAGTTTTGTATTTTTGAATGATTTTCGAATTATTTGGTGTCATTTTTTTGTTCTGTGATTCTGTGAGTTATCTGCGATTTCTACCTATTGGATTGCCTTCTATGGGAGCCGAAAATGGTTGCCTCATTATCCTTGATTGTTGTTTTGAGAGTTGGTGGTGCATTTTTTTGGAGTTTATTGTGTCAATTCAGCATTTCCCTGTTCGACAAATAGGAAGTCTTCTCTCTGGATTGATTCTTTAACTTGGAAATCTATTCTTGGACTATTCTTGTTGTTGGGTTTGGTGTTTGGTTATGTGTTGATGTTCCATTGTTAAGAGTTTTTTGGCTTGATTGTTGTTGGGCTATTCTTGTTGCTGTGTTGGTTGCTTCTTTCTGCTCTGTTTAAATTTGTGGTTGCTCTTCCATCTTCCTTTGGTACTATGGTTGAACCAAGACTTGCTTCTCAATCCTCTATAATTAAGGATGATGAAATATCCAAGTCAATTACCACTAAGAAATTAAATGGTTTAAATTATCTAGCTTGGGCTCATGCGGTTAAGATTTTCTTAAGTAGCAGGAAGAAGTCACGGTTTCTTACTGAACTTCCACCTTTTGAGGATGATAAAGGCTACGATGATTGGCTAAGTGAGGATTCCTATGTTATGGGTTGGATTTGGCATAGTCTAGAACCACATGTTGCTACTACCGTGGAATTTTGTGTTCTAAGAAAATTTGGGACTCCCTGGCTAAATCTTTTTTGGATCAGAGTAATGTCTCTCGGGTTTATGAGTTATATAAGTAGATTTTTGATATGCGCCAATCTAGCCGATCACTTCCCGAGTATTATAGTAGTCTCAAGATCTTATGGGATTAGTTATTGCAGCATCAGTCTTTCACTATTGATGTGAATAAATAGAAGTAACATTGGGAAGAATTTATGATGGCTTCCTTACTTTCCGACTTAGATCCTAAATTAAGGGGGTTCAAGGATCAAATTCTTGTCAATGAGACTTTACCATCTGTTGCAAATGCCTATTCTCGGCTGTTACGTTTTCTTTGGGCCAATCCCAACCCCCATCTGGGTCCTCTACATTGGCTTCTTTTGCTTTGGTCTCTAGTAGTAGTGATCGAGGGTCTACTCGCAAGGGTTTTTATGGCTCTTCTAGTTCACGAGGTTCTTATTTTGGTCCCTAGGGTTCTCGTAGAGGTGGTTCCTGTAGTGGTAGTTCTCGTGGAGGCAGTAATAGTGGACCTGGTTCTCACACACGTGGTGATCACAAGTGTACTCGTTGTGGTTCCCAAGGTCATATTGAACCTTGGCGTTGGTAGAAACATGGCAAACCTGATCATATGCATCAGGTTATGGATGATCCATCCTCACAGTCACCCTTGTTTTCCATCGGTTCTGCTGCTTCTCCAGTTGATTCTCATGAGACTCTCACTACTCAAATTAGTGAGCTTACCGCTCTTGTCCAGTCTCTTCGGCCTAGTTTGCCTTCATCCTCTACTGCTACTATGGCTAGTTCAGGTAATGTTGCATGTGTGGCCCAGTCTACTCAGTCTTGGCTTCTAGACTTTGGTGGTAGTTCCCATGTCTTTGGTAATTCCTCTCTTTTTGATACTCTTCGGCTTGTTGATCATATTATTATACTTGCTGATGACTCTTCTCAACCTGTTAGTGGTCAAGTCCTCTTCATCCCACTTCATCCCTTTCTTCACCATTTGGTCTTTATGTTCCTAAGTTTCCATTTAATTTCCTTTCTGTTAGCCAATTGACTCAAGCTCTCCATTGTTTCATAACCTTTTCTCCCACTTCATGTGTTTTACAGGACCTCCAGAGTCCCAGAGGATGATTGGTTCGGAACATGAGAAGAATGACTTATACTTTTTAGACACTGAGACTTCTCCTCCTCCATCTATTGTGTTGAGCGCTACTATATCTCCTCTTTAGTGGCATTTTCACTTGGGTCATCCCTCTTCAGCCAAGCTCAAATTAGTTGTTCCTAATTTGAGTCATGTCTCTAAACTCGAGTGTGAAGCCTGTTAACTTGGAAAGCATCACCATAGTTCTTTTCCTCGTCGTAGTGCTTGTCGTGTGTCTGAGTCGTTTGCTCTTGTCCATACAGATATCTGGGGTCCTTCTAGAACTTCCACTGTTAATGGTTTTTTTCTATTTTGTTATTTTTGTGAATGATTACTCATGGATGACTTGGTTATTTTTAATAAAACAGCGCCCTGATTTGCCTTCTATCATTTCTAAGTTTTATAATGAAGTCTTTACTCAATTTGGAAAACGTATTAAGATATTTCGGTCTACTAATGCCTTAGAATATGTGCAGTCTATTGTGATTACCTTTTGTGATGATCGTGGTATTATTCATCAGACTAGTTGTTCTCATCTCCTCAAAATAGTATTGCAAAGTGAAAATACCGTCATTTGTGAGATGCTGCTCGCCACTGATGTTTAATATGCATGCCCCTAAACAGTTTTGGGGTAATGTGGTTCTCACTGCTTGTTTTCTTATTAACCCGCATACCCTCTAGTGTTGTCCACACATCTCCATATGATCAATTATATCCCACATCGTCTCCTTTTCTCTTGTCACCTCGAGTTTTTGGCTGTCTTGCCTTTGTCCATGTTCTTGGCTCCGGTTTGGATAAGTTATCTCCTCGTGCTCGCAAGTGTGTGTTCTTAGGCTACTCTCGTACTCAGAAAGGGTATCGGTATTATCATCCTAAGTCACGTCGATACTTTGTTAGTGCTGATGTTACCTCTTTTCAGTCCACTCCTTTTTTCTCATCCTCTTGGCATCAGTTATCCACTGATCTTCTGTCTTGTCGTGGGGGGAGCCTACCTCCCTCACCCTTACTCTTCCCTATTGTATATCTTCTGTCTTCTCCCTCTTCTTCTATATCTTCTCCCTCTAGTATCGCCTCTACCCCTCATTTGCAGGTTTATTAGAGGTCTCAAGCTCGTCGCATTGTGTCTTATAGCCCGACCAATTCATCTCCTGCGTTTGAGGTTCCTGCCTCCCCTATTCCTTCTGCTGCTATACCCTCTGATGATCGTCCTATTGCTCTTCGCAAAGGCAAATGTAGTTGCACTCACCATCCTATTGCTAATTTTGTTTCTTATGCTTGTCACTCTCCTGGTCTTCACTCCTTTGCTTGTAGCTTGTCTAGTATTTCCATTCCTCATTCATCTCAGCAAGCTATGTCCATCTCTGGTCGGAAGCATGTCATGGATGAGGAAATGCATGCCCTTCATCAAAATTAGACATGGGAACTTACCTCTCTACCTTTTGCCAAATTTGTTGTGGGTTGTCGTTGGATTTATACTATTATCTTCCTGATGGGACTATTGAGCAACTTAAGGCTCACTTGGTAGCCAAAAGCTACACACAAACCTATGGTGTCGATTACCCGAAGACTTTCTCTCCTGTGGCTCATCTTAACTCCGTTCGGATCCTTCTCTCTGTTGCCGTTAGTAAGTCTTGGCCTTTATATCAACTTGATATCAAGAATTCCTTTCTTCATAGGGATCTCCACGAGGAGGTCTATATGGCTCAGCCCCCCTGGCTATGTTGTTTCCGGTCATGAGCATCTTGTTTGTCAATTGCAGAAGGCTTTGTATGGTCTCAAGTAGTCCCCTCGTGCCTGGTTTGATCATTTCAGTGCCGTTGTGATTGTCTATGGTTTTAGCCGTTCCACCTTTGATCACTCTGTCTTTGTTCACCACTCGTTTACTGGGAGTATTGTTCGTATTGTCCGTATTGTCTATGTCGATGACATCATCATTTCTGAGAGTGATTCCACTGGTATTGTTGATTTGAAGCGGTATTTGGGACAACAATATCACACCAAAGACTTGGGTCATTTTCGGTATTTTCTTGGCATTGAAGTTGCTCGCTCTTCTCAGGGCATATTTCTCTCCCAATGGAAATATGTTGTTGATCTTCTCACTGAGACTGACCTCTTAGGCACTCATCCTAGTGATACTCCCATGGATTTTAGTGTAAAACTTGATGGTAACACCAGAGACTTGTTTCGTAATATTGGTCGTTATCATCGGTTGGTTGGAAAGTTAATTTATCTCACTATCACTCATCCCAATATTACGTGTGCCGTAAGAGTGGTTAGTCAGTTTATGCATGCTCTCCGCCAACCTCATTTTGCTGTTGTGTCGTATCTTGCGGTACTAGAAGCATGCCCCCGGTCGGGGTTTGCTCTATCGCCCCTCTTCCTTATTATCTGTAATCGGTTTCAATGATACTGATTGGGCTAGTAATAAGACTAATTACCATTCCACCTCCAGCCATTATTCCTTTGTTGGTGATAATCTTGTTACTTGGCGTAGCAAGAAACAGACTGTTGTTGAGGCCGAGTATCGTGCCATGACTCATACTGCTTCTGAGATGCTCTGGGTTCAATGCATGTCTTGTGATAATCAGGTGGCTATCTTCATTGCCAACAATGCCATGTTTCATGAACGAACCAAATATATCAAAGTTGATTGCCATTTCATTCGTGATCTCTTATTCCGCAAGCAAATTGTGACTCTTTACATTCATTCTGAAGATCAATTGAGTGATATTCTTACTAAGCTTTTGGCTCGATCTTCGTTTCATCGTTTATCTGCCAAACTGGGCATGTTTGATCTCTATACTCCAGCTTGAGGGGAAATGTTAGGATAGTTCTTAGTTTCTATTTTATAGTTCTTCTATTAATATTTACTTAAGTAGAGGGTACGATGGTCATATCACTATATTAGGGTTTGTATATATATTTTGGCTAATGTAATTTATAGATTCATTCCAGATATATAAAATTCTCTCTCTTTTCTCTTATCTCTTCTTATTCCTCCGAAACCCTAACCCTAAATTGCTTCATTATACATTCCAATTATATATACATATCAGTATCCACCCTTTTACTTTACATGACAATAATTTTCACACCAACAAGACTATCATTATCACCATCCATAGTGAGTTAGACTCAAAGTTACATAATTCCTCCAGAATTTTATCTAGGTTTCAATGTCCATCTACCTTGTCAATTTTAAATCATTATCATAACTTGGTGAATTACAAGTGTGACCTTTATTAGGGGAATTTCACATCAATGGGAAGGGGAAAAAATAGTTATACATTTATGGAGGTGCAAGTGAGTCCGTGCTCTAGTGCAAGTAAAAACTGTGACCTAAAACACAACTCTAACTTGCACCTCCATGAATTTATAATTATTTTCTTCCTTGTACTAATTTGCAGTTCCCCCAACTTCATTCATCAACATGTAATATATATATATATATTTAATATTTTCCCCTCCTAGTGGGTGTCAAAATCAAGCTTATAAATAACCAATGCATTTCCAAATATTGCGATGCATGCATAAAATTTTATACTCCAACGATGTCATTTCATTGGTTCCTTTGGATTTGGTAGTTGCAGATTGCAATTTTAAAAAACCTTGACGTCTAGGATTAGGAAATTGATAGATTCAACACCATTTCTTTTATTTCCAACAAGAAGGAAGAAATATGTAAATAGCAGGGTAGCACTAAAGGGCATGAGTCATTCGTACATGCCATTTCTGTGCATACTTATGCATTAAGAAAATAGATCATTGGTAGAGTGAATGTCTTAAAAGGTTAGAGAGTAAAGCACTTACCAAAAACAAACTCTACCTTTTGCCAAATCTTTTGAGCAGAATTATTCTCTATATCAAGCTGCAACACAGGCAACATAGAATATTAGCATACTTCACTATAAAGAAATCAAGACCATGTAAGAATTCAAAAAACTACAAAGCTCTCCATTAATAGTGCGTGCTCAACTTAGCTGGACTCGACTGACCTCAATTCCAACCACTTATAATTATCGACATTCATTTGTCTGGTCTAACTAATCAGCGCTATAAAGAATCATACTAATTACTTGAAATTGCAAGGGTGTACAAGCTTCTGCCAAGAGGGAGGTGAATAGGCCACTCTCAAACAAATTAATTGACCAGGATATGGAGGAAATAAATTCTATCAACAGACACAAGGCTACTAAACTTGACTAGGTGTTGTCCTAGTTACAGTGGTAAGACACTCACGGACATGGACACAATATAAACACACTGACACGAAAATGTTCAAAAGATGTGAGACATGACACGTGGAGGACACATGCAAAATGTATAGTTTTATATATTTACTTCATAATATACATGAATATTCCAATAAAAGAATAAAAAAAATACAACATAACACTAATTTCTGAAATTTAAAGGACTACAGATTAATTTTCATAAATATACATGGTTTGTAATGTGTTCCCTGTATATCAAAGCGATGGACAATTTGAATGTGTATCTGACATGTGACCGTAAGTGTCCGACATGGACACACCACCTTTTTAAAAGTATTTGGGCTGCTTAGTCCATGACGGGTTGGCTGAAAAGGTTTCAGCATATTAACATGGGCTAAATCCATTTGATAAACATAAACTAGCTACCTGAAACACTTAACTCACGAGCAATGTTGTCAGGGGGATAATTTAACTTGTTTCCTCGGGCAAAAACCTTTATGTATGTCCTCAGACACTTATTTTCAAGATCCGCTTGGTTTTGATCAATGAGAAGATTGGCCGATTGATTAGAAGTCTTTGCTGTTGGGTTCCTTATCTTATTATAAGTTTTCCATTTAGTTTTCTTCTTTTATTTTTTTATTCTGGAGGAAAAAATGCAGCTGAGAACAAGAAAGAGAACACAACCAACAAACATTTATCAACAACACTGAATATTTTTTATGTATTTCAAACATTCAGAATTGAAGAAGTAAATTATCTCAGTATAACAATACAAGAGCTTGATAAAATGGCATCTAATTAAAGTTGAGGAAATGCAAGTATATCCATGTACTTAATATGAACACAGTATTCTCAAAGTGAACTACAGGTTAGCTTGAATTTGTAAAATTCAAGTATTCTGAATAAAAAAATTTAAATGGTCATCAAATTACAATACTAAATCTCCCATTCTATGTATTTAACACATACCGTTGTTTCAACAATAACAGCAGCCAGATTCAAGATGAGAATGAAGACTACTAAGTATTCAAACTTGGGACTTCGAACAAAGGCATTTAGATTTTCAGATAAAGGCGAATGGTAGACTGTTGGAAATTTTTCGAAACAAGATGGCTGCAAACAAAAAACACATTGTCAAAGATGCAAAGTAAAAGCTATTTTTAATTACTAAAATTGTATAATGTGTTGTTTATATTTCAGATCTAGTTGAATGCAACTTACTGAATCCTCCTTTTGAAATTGTAGTGCGATGGCATTGCAAAGGTCATCAAATTCATCCAAATTAATCTACATACATTTAAATAATCATAAAAAGCAATAGAGAAGAAAAGTAATCCAAATGACTAACAGTTAATATTAAAATAACTACATATTTTTTTGAGCGGCTAAATTAATTAATAAGCAGGTAAATTGTCCACCAGAAAAAACAAAGAAAATGAGAGATCAACATTTAAAGGTACTGACAAATCTATAAGCACAATCTCAAAACAAACAAAATGCCAAAGTTGTTGGCAGAAAATTTGCACAGGTCATACAATCTACTTACCTAGATTCAGCAGAGAGAAAGTATTTCTTGGACAAATAAGAAAAGTAACTCACTTCAAGTACCCAATAAAATTCAGAGTAAACTCCTACAAGCTCCAATATTTTTTCCTTTCTTATTGGTCCAAATGAGGGTGCATGGAGAAAGATGTCAAATGAGCTTTTCATTTGCACCCAAGCCTTTTCCTTAGAAGCCCAAAAAATCTCCTTACAGTGGTTACGACCAAAAGTAGCGTGTTCACCTGCTTCTTTGCGCGAGAGAAATGCATGAATATCTAAGTCACCATCTCTACAAAACAAAAGTTTTACATTTAGCAACATGACCTTTTGTTTTTAGTAAGAGGTCGTGATCTGGGCCTGGCATGATGATAGTTCTATCCACCTGGCCTCATGGCATGGGTTTGAATAACGAGAATTAGCCTGTGTAAGTGAGAACCTTGTGCACTAGGTACAATCATTTTCTTTTTTAGTAGGTTCAGTATGAGCATCTAGTGTAGAAGATAAATCCAATGTGAGGAAACAAGGTGTAGAAGGGATCTTCTGACGTCAAACTTCATTAGGCAATGATTCCAACAAGATGCAAAGTTGAAAATGAATAGACTCATGAAGGACCTCCCATTTGTATCTGGTATCCACAGATACTATTGTAATCATATCTCCAATATATTTACTCGAAGGTAGCAGCTGGAACAATCCCTTCTCCTTGATCCTATCATGGAGTGGAATAATGCTTGAATAGAACAAACATAGTGAATAAGAGATGGCCACGTATATCTATATACAAAGACACAGGTATACTTTCTACATCAAATCAGTTAGGAGAAAAAAAATGGGGGTGATTTGTTAAATAGCTTGATATACATTATTGGGCCCATTTCCTAATAGCTTAGGCTTTTGGGGAAATTGGTGACTTAACATGGTATTAGAGTGTGAGAATAAAATTCACATAATATATAAATAGGAAACAATATTCACATAATATATATACTAATATTATTCTCACATAGAGCTCTGGTTGAGAGAGGACTTGGGTTTAAGTCTCTCTGTTGGTATTTGGTATTCTGTCCTCGTTTGGTTGTTTTCTTCTCTGTTTGTCTCTCCATGTGAAAAATGGGTTGAATGTGAGGAAGAGTGTTAGATAGCTTGATATACATTGTTGGGCCCATTTCCTAATAGCTTAGGCTTTTGGGAAAATTGGTGACTTGATTTTACGCACATATCGAAAGGATTAGAGGCTTATTACCCCTCATATACATTGTTGGGCCCATTTCCTAATAGTTTAGGCTTTTGGGAAAATTGGTGACTTAGCATGATTTTGCAAAATGAACATATCCAAAGGATTAGAGACTGATTACCCCTCTATTGTCATGCATATCTATGGATTCAGGTTGAGGCAGCCACCTATGCATTTCAACTGATATCTAAATACGCGTAGGCTGGTGAAGGCCTTTCATAAAATATCTCTGCTCCATCAACTGGTTAAAGGAGAACCAACCAACATGGTGGTAACCTACATCAATCTCCACATTAAAAATATGCCTAAGATCTTGTTACTAATATCCGGAGTGGATAAATTCACTGGCAGTAGGTAACCAGTCTCATTAAGGTTTCTAACAGTTACAAGGACCTCCCTCGTGATTTCTGAAATTACAGACCTCTGCAGTCACAGTTTTCAGTTAACGGGTATTAACAGACAATGTAATTTTACACTTCTTCCCTCATACAAAATTATAATTCTACCACGATTAGATGTCACCATTCTTCCACCTCTTTCTTTATCATTGTGACCAAACACTTCCAAACAATCACCAAACACCAGTCCAACACCTCCCCTGCTACAACCATCAATAAACAATCCACCATCTATGTGCCCATTATTGTCAACACAACCCATTCCATCTCTTCATAAATATATACACACAGACACAGTTGAGCCAAACAACCACTTCAGAGTGGCCCACCACAATAATCCTCTCTACCTCCACCTCCGTCCCCTGTCCATCAGCAGCAACACCTCTGACTCTGTATATACACACACACAAGTGAACATTATATGTATACATATATGATTAAACCCAGACCAATACCATTGCTTTTCATCCATCATTGGCATCCAAACATCCACTCCATTAGGTTTCGCTGCTGCCATCTTCTTCAGTTCTTCTAGTTCGTCACTGTCACCATATTTTCTTTTTGTTACCAAGACATTTCAACACAAATTCAATGAATATGATCAGTCCTGATCCACAATGCAAGGACATTTCTCGCCACCGGAGTGATTGAGGAACCAGCAATGCATCCCAAGGGAGCAGCAACCAAAATCTTCCCAAAGCCATGTAATGATTGAATTGAAACCCAAAATTCAGAACCAAAAGCGAAAAAGACAAACAAATTAAAAATAAAAGAGAAAGAACCTCTGCCATGGTTATGCAAGTACTGCCAACCAACAATTAAATTTATTTTTTGGAAAGAAACAAACTCCACCTGTTTGGCTCTGTTTGTCTCCACATGCAAGACAGAGCTGCACGTGAGGGAGGATGTTAAATAGCTTGATATACGTTGTTTGGCCCATTTCCTAACAGAGTTTTTGAGGAAATTGGTGGCTTAACAAATAGAGCACTTTCACAAACCATTACTATCTATGAGAATCAAGTTGTGTATTCTTTTGATGTCACACGTAATTGTAAGTTTAGAGAGAAAAAGGTTAGGGTATGATTGTGATATCATTCCCTTTTTTTATTAATGAAGATTAATAATTACAAGGAAGCCCTAAGGCATAAAATAATTACAATAGAATAATAACTCAACCAATAATATATTATTCTAACACTCCTCCTCAAGCTGGTGAGAAGATATCTCTCATGCCCAACTTGCCTAGAATGTCATGTAATGGCTTACTCCCAACTTCTTTGGTGAGGATGTCAGCGAGTTGTTCACCAGACTACACAAATGGAATATACATATTGTGCCGCTAGTGAGTTTCTCCTTAATGAAGCGGCAATCAATCTCAACATGCTTTCTCTTGTCATGTTGAACTGGATTGTAAGCGATCTTGATGGTGGCCTTATTATTATTGTATAACCGCATGGAGTCCGTCTGATCAATACCTAAATCACTCAACAATAACTTGATCCATAAGAGCTCACACACCTCTTGTAACATAACTCTAAACTTAGCTTCTGCACTTGATTTGGCAACCACATTCTGTTTCTTACTCCTCCAAGTAACTAGGTTGCCTCTAACAAAGATCTAATACCCTAAAGTCGATGTCCTATCAGTTACTGATCTAGTCCAGTTAGCATTTGTATAGACTTCCACACGAAAATGATTATGCTTTGAAAAATAAAGATCCTTACCAAGAGCATACTTCAAGTATTTCAAAATTCTTATGACAGCCTCAAAGTGAATCTGATGAGGAGCATGCATAAACTGGCTAACCACATTGATAGCAACAGCAATATCAGGACGAGAGAGAGATAGGTAGATGAGCTTATCCACTAAACGCTAATAGCTCCCTCTATCAATAGTTGCTCCTCCTTCACCATTCCCAGTTTCTGATTAGGTTCCAGTGGAGGGTCACAAGCCTTGCAGCCAAGCATCCCAGTTTCCTTCAATAGATCAGGCACATACTTCCTCTGTGAGATAAATATCTCATCCTTAGAGCGAGCAACTTCAATTTCCAGAAAATACTTCAAGCTCCCCCAAGTCTTTGATTTCAAATTCACTTGCTAAATATTTCTTCAACAGAGGTATTTCTTCACTATCATCAACTGTAAGAACTATGTCATCCACATAAACAATGAGCGCTGTAGTCTTACCACGTGAGGAATGTTTCACAAACAAGGTGTGATCTGTTTGACTCTATTTGAAGCCATATTTAAGCATAGTCTGAGTGAATCTCTCAAACTAAACCCTTGGAGACTGTTTGAGACCACATAACGATTTCCGAAACCAACATACTTTACCCCCTGTCTAATGAGGCTCAAAACCATAAGGAATATCCATATATACCTCTTCTTCGAGGTCACCATAGAGAAAGGCATTATTTACATCAAATTGATGAAGTGGTCAATCTAGATTAGCTGCTAGAGAGAGAAATACTTCAACTGAATTCATCTAAGCCACGGGTTCAAAGGTCTCCAAATAGTCAACGCTATATGTCTGAGTGAACCCTTTTGCCACAAGTCTAGCCTTGTAAAGCTCAATAGACCTATATGCTTTGTGTTTCACAGTATATAACCATTTGCATTCCACAGGTCGTTTGCCCTTAGGTAACTCAGTCAATTCTCAAGTGTCATTCTTCCTAAGTGCTTTCATTTCCTCAATCATGGCAAGTTTCCACTCAAAGATAGCAAGAGCATCCTAAAAATGATTAGGAATGCTAACATAGGAAATATTTGACACAAAAGCTATATATGAGGACGACAAATGAGAGTAGAACTGTTAGAATTTACCATTCACACTCACCTACTACACTCCACCTACCACCAATTTACCCTCACCTACTCCTCACCTACTACCCAAACCCTCTCCTATATAATGAGCCACTCTGATTTGTAATATAACATCAAGATATCAATCAATAATACATCAATTTATTTTTTACATGGTATCAGAGCCAAGTTAAGCTCTTGGTGCTCTTCGCCTTCTGGCGGGCGGCAACTTTTCCTTAACCGCCCGCCAGACCTCAACCAATTGAAACCTCCTCTCCAATCACCGCCAATAACCACTGCAGCAACTCAAACCACTGCTAGCTCGAATTGACGCCAACTCTTCTCGCAAACAGTGTTTCATTTCGGCCTACTGCAAATACAGATTGCATCTTCGTCAACCAAAGCTTCGTTTGTTTGCTCACTGCCCGCTGCTGCAACTCCGGGCACCGTCGCCGACCATCCCAACTCGCATGGTTTGCATGCTTCGTGTCCAGCACCTGCAATATTGCTGCGTCTGTCAGCCGTGACTGCTGACCACGACGCCTACTCAATGCGTCGTTGGTCCGTCCATCATCCTTCTCATTCACTGCTCATGCGAACTACATGTGCTGCCGCCGACCTGTTCTAACTGTCTCGGTGCCGTGTATGTGTTCAGATGTAAGAACACAAGACATGTCCTCGATGGCCACCAATTTCTCTCTCTCTCTCTGCACCTGGGCTCTCTCTTTCAGATTTCAACCAGCAAAATTAGAACCAAACCCAACTCTAAATCCAAGTCCAAGCACTCAAATTCTGCAGATCAAAAACAGAGTAGCAGCTCTCTGCTACTGCAACCACCAAACCCTAAAGCCAAATTCTCCCCCACAAACCGTTTTGGCAGACTAGTAGCTAGAGAGAGAAAGTAGAGAGAGAAAATGCAAAACTCTCATCTGCGAGAATGCTTCTAACTGCAGCAAAAAGGAGAGAGATTTCTTGGGTTTGAATTCTAAGGATTCTGTAGTTGTTGTGAAGGAAGAGGCTGTTGAAGGATGTAAAGACTCAGCATTTTCAACGGGCTCCTCCTCAATTGACCATCTTCTATGTGGGAACAGTGAACGTGTATATGATATCTCTCCTGAGAAGGCTCAGGCTATTATGTTCTTGGCTGGAAATGGGGCTTCTAACAAGGCACAACCAAGAACTCAGGTTCAGGTCCCTACCTCCAAGCAGACTGGGGGAGATGGTGTTCTTGGCAATCAGCCCACTAATAATACTCCACCTAACTCTGGCCTTTCCAGCCCTATCTCTGTTTCTTCACATCCAGTTGGTCAGTCTGGTAATGGGCTTACTGCCAATGGTGAAATGATGGCAGCCAAACCAAATGGGGTTTCAACCACTCCGCTTAGCAAAATTGTCCCCTCTCTCTCCTCCGTTTGATTTCAAAATCCATTATTTTTATTTATTTTCTCCAAACTACTTTCCTTATTTCCCCATCTTTCATTTTGATTTCAAATATATTTTTATTGTGGAGGGTCACAAGCCTTGCAGCCAAGCATCCCAGTTTCCTTCAATAGATCAGGCACATACTTCCTCTGTGAGATAAATATCTCATCCTTAGAGCGAGCAACTTCAATTTCCAGAAAATACTTCAAGCTCCCCCAAGTCTTTGATTTCAAATTCACTTGCTAAATATTTCTTCAACAGAGGTATTTCTTCACTATCATCAACTGTAAGAACTATGTCATCCACATAAACAATGAGCGCTGTAGTCTTACCACGTGAGGAATGTTTCACAAACAAGGTGTGATCTGTTTGACTCTATTTGAAGCCATATTTAAGCATAGTCTGAGTGAATCTCTCAAACTAAACCCTTGGAGACTGTTTGAGACCACATAACGATTTCCGAAACCAACATACTTTACCCCCTGTCTGATGAGACTCAAAACCATAAGGAATATCCATATATACCTCTTCTTCGAGGTCACCATAGAGAAAGGCATTCTTTACATCAAATTGATGAAGTGGCCAATCTAGATTAGCTGCTAGAGAGAGAAATACTTCAACTGAATTCATCTAAGCCACGGGTTCAAAGGTCTCCAAATAGTCAACGCTATATGTCTGAGTGAACCCTTTTGCCACAAGTCTAGCCTTGTAAAGCTCAATAGACCTATATGCTTTGTGTTTCACAGTATATACCCATTTGCATTCCACAGGTCGTTTGCCCTTAGGTAACTCAGTCAATTCTCAAGTGTCATTCTTCCTAATGCTTTCATTTCCTCAATCATGGCAAGTTTCCACTCAAAGATAGCAAGAGCATCCTAAAAATGATTAGAAATGCTAACATAGGAAATATTTGACACAAAAGCTCTATATGAGGACGACAAATGAGAGTAGAACACAAAATTTGAAATAGGATGTTGAGTACACGATCTCACACCTTTTCTCTTGGCAATAAGAACATTAAGATCAATAGAAGTATCAAGATCAGTGGATCCAAGAGATTCAAAGTTACCTGGACTCTCATCAAAAGCAGAAGATGGCAGTAGGGGAGCAGAAGTGGTCTCTTGTAACTAGTTAACTGTTTGTCTGTCTTTGTCCCTGACATAAACTTGCCCTTACATCAATTTATTTTTTACAAGAACACAAAATTTGAAATAGGATGTTGAGTACACGATCTCACACCTTTTCTCTTGGCAATAAAAACATTAAGATCAATAGAAGTATCAAGATCAGTGGATCCAAGAGATTCAAAGTTACCTGGACTCTCATCAAAAGCAGAAGATGGCAGTAGGGGAGCAGAAGTGGTCTCTTGTAACTAGTTAACTGTTTGTCTGTCTTTGTCCCTGACATAAACTTGCCCTTCCCTATCCTTGGTTACATTGGGTTCTGTAGTTCCAGTAAGAAGTGGTGGTGCAAGAACTGGTTCCACCATAGGAATCACAAGAATCACTTCACACCAAGGTTCCCTCTGAAGGGAGGACTGCGACACCGGAGAGGACAAGAAATAAGACTGGGACTCAAAACATGTGACATCTATGGATACAAACCACTTACGAGAAAGAAGGTGAACACTTTCATCCTTTTTGAGTAGGAGACTGCCCAAGGAAAACACATTTGAGAGAGAGAGGGTCCAACTTACCACGAGTAAGAGAGTGATTGTGAACAAAACAAACATAGCCAAATATTTTAGGAAGAATAGAAAACAAGAACTCGGAACCTAGGAGGACTTAAAGGGGAGCCTGTTTTTACAAGACCTGAATAGGAAGACGATTAACAAGATGGGCAGCAGTGAGAACGTCGGCCTAGTAGGACCGAGGCACACTCATAGAAAAACACATGCACCGAGCCATGTCAAAAAGATGACGATTCTTGCGTTCCGCTACCGCATTTTGTTGATGGGTATTGGTGCAAGAGCTCTGATGGATAATGCCATGGGCAGAAAAATATTGCCCTAACCCAGAATCTATTTATTCTCCCCCATTATCAGAACAAAAGATTTTGATAGAGGCCCCAAACTGAGTACAAATCATCTTATGAAAATTGTGGAACACAGAGAAAACCTCACTCTTGTCTTTCATGAGATACACCCAAGTAGTACGAGAAAAATCATCAATAAATGTAACAAACCATCGATGACCTTTCACAGACATAACACGAGATGAACCCCAGACATCAAAATGTAGTAATGAAAAAGGAACTAAACTTTTATTAAAACTGGGAGCAAAAGAAGCTCTGTGTTGTTTTCCAAGTTGACAAGACTCACAAAGAAACTCAGACACATTATTGTCTGCAAAAACAGATGGAAATAAATGCTTAAGTAATAGAAAGAAAGATGCCCAAGACGCCAATGCCACAGCCATAAATCCTCTTTGATATTTGAACTCGTGGAGGAAGAATGAGCAAGCTTGTCAAGTTGATCTAGGAAGTAGAGACTATTTTCTGTACTACCACTGCCAATCGTCCTCCTTGTGACAAGATCCTGAAAAAGACGATGATCAAGAAAAAAAGTCACACTACAATTCAAATCCTTTGTAAGACAACTCAAGGATATCAGGTTAACAGAAAAATTGGGAACATGGAGAACAGAAGATAGAGGGATGGTAGGAGTGACATTGACTAAACTTTTCTTAGAAATAGAAGAAACAATACCATCTGCAATCCTAACTTTGTCCTGACCTGAAGAGGGCTTATAGGCAGAGAAAAGATCAGAGAACCCACATATATGATCTGAGACACCAAAATCAATAATCCAGGACAAAGACTTATGAGAAAGGAAAACACGAGGAGAATAGGCTAAGTTATTTGATCGGGCAAATGACAAGGAAGATGTACTGAGAGCAATAGAATACCGACGGTCCAACAAGTGATGCAGAACATCCTCAAGCTCATGAGTAGTCATGCCAGAAAGACCATCAGAAGCCTGGCCAACGGAAACAGAAGTAGAATCAAGTTTATCAACGACACTAGATTGATGAGCCCGTGGATGAGAGCCACGTCCTCTAGACTGGCCGACTGACCTCCTCTAGAACCAGACCGATCACCTCCATCCCCGGATGGAGTCCCATGAAGCTTCCAACACGTCTCACGAGTATGCCCCGACTTGAGACAATAATCGCAGAATACAGACTCCTTGGCAGCAAACGGAGAGATGGGAGTCAGACTGAGGCCATCTCTAGGGGCAGACAGTAATGCTGAGCGGGCAGCAAACGGAGAGATGGGAATCAGACTGAGGCCATCTCTAGGGGCAAACAGTAATGCTAAGCAGTCAGTAGAGACAGGTGACATCATAGCGGACTAGTGACTCTCCTCATTCTATACATAGGCAAATGCCTCCTAAAGTGAAGGAAGAGTATCCATACTTAGAACTCGACTCCGAACCGAATTATACTCTACATTGAGACCTGCCAAAAACTTGAAGACCCATTCCTGTGCAATGAACTTCCTGTACCCGATGGAATCAGCAATACAAACAAGCTTATAGTCCTGTAAGTGATCAAAGCGTTTCCAGCTGTTGGTGAGGAAGGTGAATTACTGGAGAACAATCTGCTCCCCCTGAACAGAACTCTCAATAGAATGGTGCAACTTAAATGCCTGTGAGAAATTCCCTTTGCGACAATAGGTGGCAGCCACAACATCCCAAATATCCTAGGCAGTCTCCATAGACAAGTAACTCACTAATTTTTGGAATCAGCGAATGAATAAGCTAACTCATGATCAAAGAGTTGATAACCTCCTATTGGTCATAACCTTGGCCAGTGGTGCTGGGTGCCTGTATCCTGCCATCAACATACCCCATCTTCCCTTTACTCTTCAAAAATATAGTCAAACTCTGCGACCATACTAGATAGTTCTAACCATTACATAAAGAGGTGGTGATTTTAAGACTAGTGTTGGGATTATAAGTCATAATAGTAGGTATAATGGAACTCTCACTTCGAGGTGTCTAAGAAGTAGTGGACACACTGGTGGAATTTGCCATAGATACTGTACTAGCAAACCCTTAACAAAACTAGTGCAAATCACAAATCCGGAAGGTGGAGGAATACAAGCACAATAGTAACAAGAAAAACATAAAAAATTAAGACTCCAGGTTTTTTTTTTTTTTTTTTTTTTAAGATTTAGGTCAAAGTTGTTTAACCAAACATTACAGACGGTAGAGTGTGTTTAAGGAACAAACATTACAAACGGTAGAGAGTGTGGGTGGTGTAGTCGGTTATTACACTGGGCTAACAGAGGCTGACCGACAGAGGCAAAAGGCTAAGGAAAGCCTCTTGACAGGGGCCAAGGAGGCCAGAGGGGCTACCGACAGGCCCCTAGAAGGGCCAAGAGACTGTCGTCCAAGCCTAACAGGCTGTTGGGGAGCCCAGGAGGAGATCCAAGACCTAGGCAAGGAGTTCAGAGCTTTAGGTCGACTATAGGTGGCTGGGTGAGGGGCCGATTAGACTGTGGGAGAGAAAAGACTGCTAACAAGTGCGAAAGGGACTGCTAGCTAGGGTTTTGGCTCTGACACCATGTAACTTTAGAGAGAAAAAGGTTATGGTATGATTGTGATATCATCCCCTTTTTATATTAATGAAGATTAATAATTACAAAAAAGCCCTAAGACATAATAATTACAACAAAATAATAACCTAACTAATAATATATTATTCTAATAGTAATTAGGAGGATCAATTTGAGAAGTAGAAATGAAGGATGAGAAAAAGAAGGAAAAAGGATACAAATATGATCATGGAGGTTTAGAAACACAATTCAGCCATCTTAGGACTAACTAGTGGAATGCTTTCAACGTGCACCATAAAAGGCATATAGTAGAGAGTGTCCCTAAAAGTGGCATGAAAAATAAAGGAAAGATGAAGTCAATAAGAAGATTGTCCCTTTGGTGTATTAATAAGATACCATAACGCATTCTATTAAATATCTACGCACACAAATGCTATAAATAACACCAAACACAAGTGCTATATAAGTATTAAACTTTTCTTTTATAAGCAAAAAATTATTCTAACAGGCACCAAGTAGTGCACAACCCATATACAAAAGAAAACTATATCAACTATACACCAAAAACCTCTTCAAAGGTCTCTACAAAATCCAGATATAAGTTCAAAGATGAGCTAACCACCTGCAAAAATCAACTATACAAGAAAGACAACAAAAGGCTTTTAATTTTAAAAATGAGGCATCTCAATACCATCAAATGATCTTCTATTCCGTTCTCCCAAAAGTAACCACAAAATAGAGAATGGAGCCAGGACCCAAGCCACCTAGCCATCACTCAAAAGAAAAGAGAAGCTCCTTCGCCTTCTCCAATAACACCCAACCCAAGTAACCCCAAACAAAAGGAGAACCAAAGGAAGACAAAAGAAAAGTCGTATGTCAACAATTCTTTTATATTTTAAAATCAAAAGGATTTAGAACAAAAAATAAATGACCAAAAATTCATTGCAACCAAAGCTTACATAAGGAAAAAGATACCTTGAAGTCATGACTGTCATCCAGCTCATCGAAAATTAACTCAAAATCTTCTCGTGATATTCTGGGCAATGTTCTGCATATATTATAATGAAAGTTACACCTCAATATCAAACAGATCAAGTCACAAAGTAGTAATACTTGTTGTACAGCTATGAAAGATGTATTTGAACAAGAACATTAACCAGGTAAGGAGTCAACCTGATGTGCGATGTAGAGGGGGAAAAAAAGAAGCGGGAGGAAACACAGAGACCACAACCTTAATCAACTCAAAATTTCATTTATCTAACTTTGAATAATACAATGCACTCTCAACTCTTCGGGGGTCTTCTCATGCAAATCTTTGTTTGATAAGCTCATTGATGTGTCCTACGTTCCTTCATTTCCATTTCATAAGAAAATTTGGAAGGCCTTTGTTCCTCATAAGGTGAAGTTCTTCATGTGGTCCTTGGCTCAAGGAAGAAATATGACCAATGATCTATTCCAAAGGAGAAGACCTAATCACTTTTGTTGTCCACAATGGTGTATAACGTATAAGAAATGCAGAGTCGGCAAACCATTTATTTCTTCACTGCCCCGTGGCTATTTCTCTATGGCAGCGTCTTTTTAGGCTTTGCAATTTACAGTGAGCAGCCCCGAAAGAATGCTCGCATATGCTGTTAATTAATTTTGGTGGCTTTGGTGTAAATAGAAGAGCCAAGTCACCGTGGTCCTGCACTGTTTTCGCCATCTTCTGGACTATTTGGTTCGAGTGGAATGCTCACATTTTTTAGGATAAGAGAACGGATGAAGTTTCATTGTGGGAGAAGGCGTGTCATTTAATTTAGCTTCGTTTTGGGCTTATTTGTCTTCCCCATTCATAGGGATTCCACTCTTTTTGTTTTCTTTTGAATGGGGAGCAGTTTGTCAGTCTTAGTCTTAGGGATGTTTTTTTTCTGTTCTGTTAGTTTGGTTTCATCTCTGTTTGAGGACATCTTGTCTTCCCTTTGTTATTGCTTTTTTCCTTATTAATAAAATTTCTTTGGTTGCTTCTCAGAAATAATAATAATAATAATACAATGCACTCTTATTTATAGGTTAATACCCTAATTAAAATAGGAAACTAAAATCCTAATATTAATAGGAAATGTAATTGTATTAGGAAAGAAATATCAAAATATCATAAATAAATATTTATTTAGATTAATAATAGTAATCATCTATCAAGCACATTTATTTGACCAAAAAGTCTTCTTCACATGTAATGAACCCTTGGGTTTACTCAATGCTTCCAAAGTAAATAATTGCCCTCTAAACCAGTCAAGAGTTGCACTACCAATTCTCCTCCACTGAAACGAAGTCAACTTTGGAGAGTTAAGAACACTTTTTAAAAATCCCATTTGAAGAAGGAACACGCCGAATCAACAAATATTTTTTTTTCCAATTTAACGGCTCTGGAATCGGGTGTACTTTGTTAAGCCATCAATGAATAAGTGTTGGCATGTCCAGCATGGATGACATCACGGTCCCAAATCCATGTGCATCCCAAGAGTATGACACAGTTTGTGAGATAGAACCTCACACAATACTGTCTCTATTAGCTAGCCAATTGCATGTCATGAGGCACAACTTTTATCGACCCTAAGCATGGTATTATTTTTCCAGGCCGCATGATAAGGCTCGGGATGTGGCCCAACTTTCAAACCAGTTTCTTTACAGCTTCTGCGGAAACAACATTAGTGAGCACACTTGATCAACACAGTTTACTCTCATATGAATTTTTTTTAATTTCTTTGGAGCTTCTCGAGTTCCTTTATACCTTGTCTATTAGCACCAAAGAAATGATGAATAATGGCCAATCACATCATCAAGGAGATTGCCATTGAATCCGGGATCAACTACTTACACGTCAATCCTTGGATTCTTTTGTATCTACGGTGCCATCATGTTCAACTACAATTGACTTACTAGGCACATTAATTTTATTAGAAGGGCCATCCCGAGCATGATGTCCAAACCCTTGACAATAAAACATTTGGAATTAATATTAACTTCATACGAAGAATGAGAAGGAGCATGAATAGAATGGGGAGACCTGTCAAGGAGTTTGCCACCACTGGGATCCACAAGAGTCTTTTCACTCCTTGCCAGGGTGTCCACTGGAGTGCGTATGGGAGTCTTCCTCATGGTAAAGTCTTCTAGCAGCCAATCCACAAGAGACTTACGACTTTAATCCCTGGTGATAGATACATAGAGATCACTACATCCTAATTCTATGGGAACTTGGACTTGGTAGCTAAATTGTAGGGACTTGGTAGCTAAATTGTAGAACCCTCTGTATTATTCACTTGCTTCCTTGCATCAACTGAGTAAACTGCAAGTGGGCTCATTGCTTGTAGCTAGATGGAATGAAGTAAGGATTCACTATGATTTTCATATCTTCCCATGTTGCATGATGCTTCTAATGACATTTAGCCCCCCAAATTCTAGTTGTGCCTTTTAATTTTGCTTCAACTAAAAGTAATTTCCTTTCATTGGCCATTTGGTACCAACAAAAGCAACTCTCCAAACAATGTAGCCAATCAAAGAATATCTGCGAGTCGTGATCCGCATTAAAGTCAGGAATTTCTAGCTTGGCACTCTAGTCTACATCAATTAATCGAGGATCCTCTGATATTCATTGATGATCGTATCCAAAACTTAAGGTGGAGAAACACCACGTGTCCATAGCTTAGACACATGAAACGTATTACAAGTTTGAATAAAATAACTTAGGATCTAATGATAAAAGAAAAGCAATGAATATTTATAAATCGTAATCCATCCTCTTTCAAACTTTAGCAACTTGTGTGATGTATAATTTTATTAATTTTGAATGAAAATTCATATATATGACATAATAAATATGCAAAACCATATATTTTGCATGTGTCCTCCACAATCCTCCACATTTTTCTACAATTTGCAAATTGTCGTGTCACATATTTGTGTCTATGCTTCTTAGGTTCTCATAGACAAGAAGACAACACACTACAAGATCAACCTGATGCGTCAACAAGCACTATGCTGAACCAACCTGTTAATGGACAGCTCCAGTATGATTTAGATCATGTTACCCCAACCAATTAAGTCCTGGGTGGATTGGCAAGTTTGGGTGGCAACACTTGCACTAAGCCTCTAATTCATATATCCAGTTAGCAACAGAATCCCATGGCAAGAAATTAGAAAATACCAAAAATAAAAATTAGAAGGAAAGAGATACTAGACTTATAACATAGCAACATATGATCAATACCTGTATTTATTGAGCTCTTCAAACAGACGGATACATTGCTCTTTGTTAAGATATCCACAATTCTGTTAACACAAAATAGAACACTTCATATATGCAACCCAAAAACACACAAATGCAACCCAAACAAAAAATAAAGAAAACTATTGAACTGTCAAGCTTAAAGAAACTATCAGCATTTCTAATTTACAAGAGTAAAAAAATGCTAAGCAGGAAGTTATAGTTCTAATCAATGACACAAGTATACTTTAATGGGATCCATAAGTCACTTGAATACATGCACAAAAATGAATGATAGATAGACTTCAACTTCAAAAACCAGTTAATACTATCGATTTGAGGATATTTTATGTACCCAACATCTTGGTGTACAGTGTTTTAAAAGGCGCGCTTAGGCGCACAACAAGACACAGCCTTGCGCTTCAAACAGGCCAAGCCAAGGCGCTAAGGCGAGGGCTTTTTCGAGGCGTGAGGCGCGGGCTTCATGGGCTTTACCTATTTTTCTACTCCAACTGTTGATTAAGTGCTTTTTTTTGTGGGCATACCCATAGGGAATCAAAACTCTTCAATATAAAATGACCAAAAGTGGTCAAAAGAGAGCAAAAACTGATTAAAAAAAAAACTAGGTGCAGGAGATTAAAAAAAGCAATCAGAAAGTGAGAAGACGACACGACTTTGGCTTCTTCTTCAAGTTTTTCTCTTCTTCTTCGATCGGTTCTCTTGGTTGGGTTATCTCTCAGCCTCTATTTTTTCTTCCTTTAATTTTCTTATTTTCTTTTCTTGTTTTCTTCTTCTCTTCTTCGATGGGTTCTCTTCGTGGGTCTGCCTTCGTTTTTTCTTCCTTAATTTTTCTTCTCTTCTTCTTTTCTTATTTTATTCTCATCTTTTTTTCTTCTCCTGCTTCTTTGCTGGGTCATCTTTCTGTTTTTTCTTCTCTATTAGCTTGTGAAACTTGCTTTATGATTTTTGGAATTCTATATATATATTTATTATGTTGAAAAGTTTGCCTATTTTATAATTTTTCTTTTCTTCTACTACTTGCACCTCACTTTGGTGAGGCGCGCGCCTTGCCTCGTGCCTCGTGCTTAGGCTATAGGAGACCTCATCGCCTTGGTGCACCTAGAGCCTTCTAAAAGAAGAATAAAAGAAAGAGGTGTGAACTATAATTGCTGACATGATAAATAAAAAATTTGGTGATTTCCCTTTAAGTGTCCTTCAGTAATGTAAACAAAAAAATATCCAATATTTCATTGACACAAAATACAAGCTAACCATACTCAATTTGAATCACCTGAAGATAAATGCTTCTGTCATATTCGCTCTTCAAAGCATACTCGTTGTAGACTGAGGCCAAAGATGGAACAGTCACCTGCACATTGAACTCCTAAAGTTAGCCTCAACCTTATAGAAACAAGTCTCTTTTCTTTTCTTTTTTTTCTTTTTTCTTTTGTTTTTGAACCATTATTAAAACAAGTCTATAAAACAAACCAAATCAAACCAAGCCTTAAGTCCCATCAAGTCTAGAAACAAGTCTATGAGATGAAAAAACCATAACGTACAAATGACTACTTTCAGACCAAACAGTATGCACAGCTATAAATTATACAATAATGTCAAATAAGAGGACATCAAGTTTAACTAGAAGAAAATGCCTCAAATTACTTACAAAGATCAATGTATACACATATGCACTCAAACACCAAGGACTCCAACAGGGAAGGATGACATTTTAAAGAGATTATATGCATAAGAGGACTAGTTGATGCAAGTATATATATTTTCAAATAACTAAATCGTGTGTCAGATTAACAACCAACACAACATGGATAACAACCAAACTGATTAACAACCAAAAAGCAGCACACAAAATAACAAAACAAAGCCTTAACAAAGCAGCGTGAATACATTTAAGCAACCAAGACAACATCCCAACTCAGCCAACCAACCATCCTACCGTTAGCTAACACCTAAGCATAGCAGTCAAGCATCAAGCAGCCAAAGTGGACAAAAATAGCAGCGAACTGTCCAAGTTAGCAAACAGAGACAGAGCAGATGTGCAAATCTGCCACAAATTATGGAAAAATCAACCAAACAGCACAACTGACCGAATGGAAAATCTGAACAGATTATGAATTTGATTTTCAATTTTCTGCCAAAGTTCATAGAAATCGTAGAGGAAATTAATTACAAGGGTATTAAGTTCATAGAATATGAATGTAGTTGGGAAATTAGGGTCCGAAGAAGAAGAAGAAGAATCGTGACATAATTAGTCTACTCACATTTCCTAATTGCCCCCATTACATCAACAAAACAAGCCGGACAAAGAAACAAACTGAGTTAAAGCTCTAGGTCCGTATCTGTATCAAAATCATTTTCTATCTCATCTTCTTCGTCATCACCCGAGTCACTTGGTTCATCATCGTCGTCATAGATGAAAGCATCATCCATCACACCCTCGGGTTGTACACGCTTATTGGACTGAGAAGCTTCCATTGAAATGATTGCAGGTTCAATGTCATCCCGACGCAAAACAACTTCATCATCAATAGGCTCAGTTAGTACAACAGTGCTGGGTTCATCATCTTGCAACACTTCATCAAATTCTGGCACATCCAGCTCTGGCACATCCCAAATTCGTCGATGTTGAAACTTTTCTACGACTCGCCAATTCGGCCCTGACTTTGTATCATGAACATAGAAAACTTGTTGAACTTGGCTTGGGAACACAAACGAGTAATCTTTATATCATCGACTTCTTACGTCAACAGTTGTCACATGTGGTTCGACACGCAAAGTTCGACTACTACCAGTGTTATACCATTCACATTGGAACAAAGCAACCCGATGTCCAAACAAATATGTCAGTTCCCACACTTTACAAAGGTAACCGTAGAAATTTATCAACTGGCCTTGGTGGTCGTCTTCCACTACCAACCCACTATTTTGACATTTACTACGGTTATCACGGTCCATAGTATGGAATCGGATGCCATCACAAATGCATCCCAAATATGTGTTCACTAAGGCATTAGGTCCATTGGCTAATGACCACATCTCGTCGGTTGCTTCGGGTGACTTTTGATTTCACAATTGGTTCATCTACACAAGAAAGTATGTCATGTCAATTCAAACTTAGAATAATTAAACGTTATCTGCAAACTATACAGTAACGAGTTGTAGCTTACGTGATCTTTGAACTATTTAGGAAATTCTTTGCATTGTCGCGTTGCAATGTTGCATGAACTTCCATATTTTTGTTGCAACACGAGCTTGTGTTCCCTAGTTAATACAATGTAAGTCATAAGTAATTGGAATAATGAAGACTTTAAAAAATAAAAACCATGTAGAAAAGGTATGTTGCATATGTGATGAAGAATCATACTCTAGATATTCGTCCACTTCCAAATTATTGTGTAGGACAAACCAATGAGCCAATTCGCGGTCAGCTACGGACATATCAATTGCCCTTGGGAGTTGACCAAAAGGACGAACATTTTGTGTCATGACCCGAAACCGCCCCCATGGGTTAAGGACATAAACGGCCAGTAATCCTGAGATTACCTACAGCCTCAAACCAAACCAGACATAACTCATCAGAGTAAAGGGGCCAAACGGAAACAAAATTTAAAACTTTGTCCATAAAGCTGTGCTTACATGGCACATCATAACAATCCAAACATATGCGTGTTAATAACTCACATCAAAATATGTAATAACACGAGGTTCTGTACATACAGGATCATTCAAGTCTAAGTTAGCCAATCAAAACTATATACAACTGTAATTCGAAGTTCTCGCCAATATGACAAAATATAATAAATTAGCAAAAGGGCGAGAACAAGTCTCGTGCATGAGACATATAGCTGACTCTTCAAAACCTTGGTTATTTCTCACAAACTTCACTGAGGCTGGGTTTGGACCTCCCTTGGCTCACCTATAGACACATGAATGAGCGTGAGCGAAAGCCCAGTGAATAATATCGAATAAAGAAGATACATTAGAACAATATACGACAAACGGTCTTGGGCCCAATTCATATTCTATCTAATATATATATAGGTATACATAGGGCAGGTGACTGCAGTTCCAAACACATCAGACGGCCTCGGGCCCAATCCATTCATGTCAAACTGGCCTTTGGCCCATTCATATTTTCATTCATATCAAACGGGCCTTTGGCCCATTCATGTCAAATGGGCCTTCGGCCCATTCATACTTTCATTCGTGTCAAACTGGCATTTGGCCCATTCATACTTTCATTCGTGTCAAACTGGCCTTTGGCCCATTCACACTTTCATTCATGTCAAACTGGCCTTTGGACCATTCATACTTTCATTCATGTCAAACTGGCCTTTGGCCCATTTATACTTTCATTCTTTCGGCATAGCAAATATTTGTCTGCAATTCAATTTAACAGACTTATAGGAAGATGAGCAATTGGACAAATAGCATATTTCAGATATCTTTATTAAGATATTACTCACAGTGATCGCTGGATGATTTGCCTTGGAGCTCGACCCTACACATTCCATGAACACAATGGGTCACAAACAATTCAATTCATTCTTAATTTACATATTCCTCTTTAGGCTTCATTCTTATCCTCTTAACTTATTTACAATGCTCGATGCATGCCTAAGAGTACTTAGAAGTGAAAGCAAATAGAAAATGAAATACATAACACATTTTCAAAATTTCAGAAACAGGATTCCCCGCTCGAGCGTGGACTTCCCCGCTCAAGCGAACCCATGAGGTCTGCAAAAGTACTAGTTACATCATTTTTACGCTCGAGCATGAAGTCGGGCGCTCGAGCGTGAAGTCGGGTGCTCGAGCTGAAAGCCTCACTACATGGCTCCCTGCTCAAGCATGAACTTCCTCGCTCGAGCGGACATCACGTCTGCAAAAAGTCCTGGGAGCTCCTATTTCCCACTCGAGCAGCGCCTTCCCTGCTCGAGCGGACATCCCAAATTCTGGAAAATCCAGAATTGTTCTTCAAGCTCAAAATCAACCTTCTAAGGTTCAAAACTCATAATTTTGGTTCCCAAACATGCAAATACATTATATATCATGAGTACACAAACAATATGAGGCTAATTACTCAAAATCATGGTTCAATTCTTCAAAATCAATCAACATTTTTTTATAATCATGGCTCATGCTTTCAAACCCCATATGAGCTCCACATCTTCAATAATCAAACATGCATGCAATCTTTTAACTCCAATTCCATTTAAAATGGGTCAAGTGATGCTTATACACATGAAATTCATCCAAATCATGCTTGCATGTATGATCCAAACTCCCAATCATGCATATTTGGCATGTTACATGTTAGATTATGCAAATTTATGGCAATTCATAGCAATTCTATGCATGCATGAACATATCAACTTCAATTTCAACTTAATCAACGCAACTCATGATCTAACTCACCATTTAATCTTCAATTCACAAAATCACAACTCAAACTCATGAGTTAAGGGTTGATTACTCACCTAGGAGCTTTAATCCTCCAAACTTATGCTTAATTCTTGAGTTGGTCTTCAAATTCTCAAGCTTCTTGATCAAACCTTCAGTCTCCTACACTCTCCCTCTCTAATTCGGTTCTCTCATTTTCCAGAGAGCCAAAATCAGCCAAAATGAAATAAAAGAGAGGAATTGAGTGTATAAAGGTCCTTTTATAGTCCCACTAAATCAAATTGGATTGTAGCTAACTAATGGCACTTAATTGATCGTTCTGAATCTAATTATTTTGATCCGAATCAATTTTCAAGTAAATTTCACCGTAGGCTCTAAAAATTACGCTAATCACAATGGCGTAATCAATTTCGGTTTCTACGGCCGATAGGGCCTTCAATTTAAATTCCAAAGCAAATAATCAAACAGATATTCTTACGGTGAACAGATAGAAATTCAAAACCACATATTTTCACATAAATGGCACACAAAATCATATCAAACACATAATCACATTCATAATAAGGACCAATTAGCATAACACGGAACATGGTTGTCACAGTCTTCTCCCATTTAGGAAGTGTGGTCCTCCAAACTTATTTTACCATCGTCGGGAAACAAATGTGGATAGCGTAGTCCCATTTCCTCCTATTTTTCCCATGTGGCATCCGTCCCATAGTGCTCTTTCCATTCCACTTTCACCATTGGGATGGACTTGCTTCTCAATTGTTTCACTTGCCGGTCGATGATTCGTTTCGGCCATTCGGTGTACTCCATATTTTCGTCAAGAGCTACCCGGTGATAATCAATCACATGAAATGGGTCTCGGAGATAACCCCTTAACATCGACACATGAAACACATTATGGATTTGCTCGAATCCCAGTGGCAAAGCAATTCTATAGGCAACTGGGCCAAGCCTTTCCAGAATTTGAAATGGCCCAATGTAACGGGGTGATAACTTACCCTTCCTTCCAAACCTAACTTGGCCTTTCATCGGATTCACACGAATAAACACATGGTCACCAACCTCATACTCAAGAGGTCTTCTTCGAACATCTGCATAATTCTTTTGTCGATCCTGAGCTATTTTGAGCCTTTGCTGGATTATTTTTATCTTCTCCGAAGTGTCTTGCACAATTTCAAGCCCAAGTAAAGTCCTATCCTCGACTTCTGTCCAACAAATCGGTGATCTACACCTTCTACCATAGAAAGCCTCGTATGGTGCCATGCCGATGCTGGAGTGGAAGCTATTATTGTATGCAAACTCTGCTAGTGGCAAATAGTCTTCCCAACTCCCCTAAAAATCTAAGGCACACATTCTGAGCATATCTTCTAATGTCTGTATGGTCCGTTCTGATTGCCCATCTGTTTGTGGATGGAATGCAGTACTAAATCTCAGTTCTATCCCATAGCTTCCTGCAAACTCTTCCACAATCTAGATACAAATTTCGGATCTCTATCCGACACAATAGACACCGGAACTCCGTGTAAACGGACAATCTCATCAACATATATTGTAGCCAGTCTATAAGCATTAAATGTAGTTCTAACTGGTAGAAAATGTGTAGACTTAGTCAGTCTATCAACTACAACCCAAATAGAATCCATACCTCGAGGTATTCGGGGTAGACCAAAAACGAAATCCATAGTCACATGCTCCCACTTGCATTCAGGAATAGGGATGGGTTGAAGTAGACCGCCCGGTTTCTGATGTTCAGCATTAACTTGCTGACATTAAAGACATTTGGACACATACTCTGCAATTTATTTCTTCATTTTAGGCCACCAATAACTTTGTTTCAAATCCCGATACATTTTGTTATTGCCCGGATGCATAGCAAACACTGATTTATGGGCTTCATCTAGAACTCTTTTCTTTAGTCCCGGAATATCTGGGATACATATTCGGTTCCAGAATCTCAATACTTCACCTTCAAGGCTGAATTCTGCTTTCGGACTTGTCTCAAATTCATCAATCACTTTCTTGAGGAGCTCATCCTCCTTTTGTTTCTGTTTAATCTCATCAATGATTGCCGGCTCGGCTGAAATAGCGGCTATCAATCCGCCCTGTTCACACAATACCATTTTGACTTCAAAGTTCTCGAAATCCTGCAAGATCTCTTTCTGTTCAGTAAGCAAACAAGCCATACTCCCCTTTGATTTTTTGCTCAAGCCATCAGCAACTGTATTGGCTTTCCCGGGGTGGTACTGGATTTCAAGATCATAATCTTTTATCAATTCAAGCCATCTCAGCTGTTGCATGTTCAACTCCTTCTATGTAAAGAAGTATTTCAGACTTTTGTGATCCGTGTAGACTTCACACTTTGCCCCATACAAATAATGCCACCAGATTTTCAAAGCAAAAACAACTGCGGCCAATTCTAAATCATGTGTTGGGTAGTTTTTCTCAAGTGGTCTCAACTGTCGGGAGGCATAAGCAATTACTCGCCCATTCTGCATTAACACACTGTCACGACCCAAACCCGCCCCTATGGGTTTAGCACCGTAACCGGCCAGTAATCCAAGATTACCGAAGGCCGGCTTAACAGTAATACAGTAATACAGAGTACAAGGGCTGGCGGAAGCCAATACAGTAAATAAACAATGTCCAATGAGCAGTGACCGTCTGCATGCAAAAAGACTTTTTATTCAAACATATACAGTCAGACAAAACAGTATGTACATATTTACAATCATTCAGTTCAGAGACCTAATCCCTATTAAACAGTACAACAACAGTCTACAGTTTACAAAACAGTTACAGGGACAAACGGGGGAAATTAAAACACCCCTAAGCCATAACTTGACAGGCTCGGAACCTCGCAGTGAGGCACAGTGGTTGGCTTGACAAAACTGGAGCTTACCCCGACGCTTCTAACCACGGTCTGGTGCCTGTACACCTACATATATATATGAGCAGTGAGCGAAAGCCCAGTGAATAACACAATGCGTAAAGGGGTTAAGAATGAATGTCCTTTCAGTATGAAAACAGTTCATTAAATCAGTAATTCAGTCGTTCAGTCAGTACAGTCATATGTGGTACACCCATTACTATAATAGTACAGTAAACAGTAGGTCTTAAAAGACCGAACAGTAAATGATGGCCATCAATCAGTAAACAGTAGTGATTCCATCAAGGGAACCGACAGAGATCTCTGTAATAGTAACAGTAAACAGTAGTTGCTAAGGATGCCACAATACAGTTCAGAATATATGACATACATTCATTCAATTAACAGTAACAGCTCAGAAAGCAGTACAGTTCAATTGTTCAAAAGATAATTATTTTGAACATATCTTTACACAGTTGTTACTCACAGAGTTCTGGGCTACAGTAAAGCTAGAGCGCGTCCCCAGATGCCAACCCTACACAGTTACAGATTGAACACACACTAAGCTACACAGTTGGGAAAGATAATAACTTAATCCCTAATTTGCCTCGGTGTGGTTCTATATCTATATCCTCATTAAGATGTCTTAAACTAGGTCTAATAATGCCTAGCATGAGATGAGGATGCAAAGATGCACTTTAAAAGCATTTTCAGAATTTTCAGAAAATAGGGGTCACGCTCGAGCGTAGGTTACTCCGCTCGAGCGGACATGAAGACAAAGGTTTCCACTCGAGCATAGTCTTACCCGCTCGAGCGTTCAGCAAAACAATCAAAAGTGCTAGATAGGTGAAAATCACACTCGATTGGGCACTCGACTGGGCACTCGACACCCGCTCGAGCATAAGGGACAACATCACGCTCGAACGTCAATTATTCCGCTCAAGCGGACTTCAAAACAGAACAAAATGCTGGGAGCACGATTTCCACGCTCGAGCGCCAGTCACCCCGCTCGAGCGTGAGTCCAAATTCTGGAAATTCCAGATTTGAACCTCAAGCTCAAAACCAAGTTTTAAACCATAAATTTCGATCCTCTTGGGCCAATTTTCCAGAAAATATCCCAAAACTCATACTTTAACATGATTCAAAGCTCAATTTGTAAAATCAAAGCCCAAGGGTGTTTCAAATAAATCCAATTCAAACCAATTTTCATGAATATGAAAAACATGCAAACATGCATGAATTTAAACCATTTCAAAGCTTTAAATACAAGCTCAAATGAGCTAAATCTTATAAAAACAAGATGAAAACATGGACTTAACATAACTATGAGCATGCATGTGACAATTCTCCATGGAATCAACTCAAAATTCAACAATTCAAACATGCATCCATGGAATGAGCTCCAATCCAACATTAATGAACCAATTCTTGACTTAGCTCTTTAAACTACCATGATCCATGCTAGAAGGAACTTAAATACACAATAAGAAGGATGAACTTCATACGTAGGTTCCTCAATTACAAGTCTAGAGGCTCAATTTGCCAATTTACTCTTCAATTCTTCAAGTTCTCTAGCCAAACTCTAAATGAAATCAAGCTTTCTCCTTACTCTCCCTCTCTCTCGGTTATGTTTTGAGGAAGTGGGTGAAATGATCTCACAATTAAGTCCAAATAACAATGTAGGAAATGGCCACTCAATGGCATTTTGGCAAATAACCCAAGTTGATGCATTTTAACTTCATTTAATCTAATTTAATCATACCAAATCACATTTCAGATAAATACACCATAAATTCACATAGATTCTAATTAACACAAATCATCAATCAATTTCAGATTCGGCCGCCGATAAGGACTTCAATTCGCAATTTAACCATAAAAACATGAATAGATAATCGGACAGTCAAACAGATAGATAGTGCGTTTAAACGGATACAGTCAATCAATCAGTTTCAGATTTCAGTCAGTCAGTTCAGTATTTCAATCAGTTTAATTACTTTTCATAATCAGTCTCAGTTTAGCATTAATCGGTAGTTAATCGGTAAACAGTGACGAGGGTTGTTACAGTCTCCCCTCCTTAAAAAGAGTTTAGTCATCTAAACTCAAATTACCTTCGTTCTGGAAGAAAACAGGATTCAATGGAAACAATTCAGGATATCTTTTAGCCATGTCATCTTCCCTTTCCCAGGTGGCATACACGCTACCGTGGTTTTGCCAGTCAACTTTCACTAACGGGATCTCTTTGTTTCTCAACTTCTTGATCCGTCTGTTTACAATCTGAATAGGTCATTCCTCGTAAGTGTAGTTATCACTCAACACTACACGAGTAGGTTCTATCACATGGAAAGGATCCCGGAGGTAGTCCCTCAACATAGAAATGTGGAAGACGTTGTGCATATGCTCCATTTCAGGAGAAAACGCAACTTGATACGCCACCGGATTGATTTTATCAATAATCTCATATGGTCCGACGTATCTCGGCGCTAACTTGCCTTTGACTCCAAAACGAGTCTGGCCTTTCATCGGTGTCACTTTCACAAACACGTGATCACCCACTTCATATTCTCTATCCCGTCTTCTAACATCAGCATAACTTTTCTGTCTGCTCTGTGCGGTTTTCAGTCTCTGTTGTATCAGTTTCACTTTCTCAGTCGTTTCGTATACAATCTCGGGCCCAAGCAAAGGCCCATCTCCAACTTCTGCCCAGCAAATCGGAGATCTACATTTTCTGTCATACAATGCCTCGAAAGGCGCCATACCAATACTTGAATGATAGCTGTTGTTGTAGGCAAATTCAGCTAATGGAAAATGGCTTTCCCAGTTCCCCTGAAAATCAAAGACACACATTCTCAGTAAATCCTCCAGAGTCTGGATGGTCCTTTCTGACTGGCCATCGGTCTGAGGATGATAAGCACTACTCAGTCTCAATTCAGTACCCAATGCAGTCTGTAAGCTTTGCCAAAATCTCGATGTAAACTTCGAATCCCTGTTAGAAACAATGGACATAGGCACTCCATGCAGTCTAACAATTTCATCAATATAGAGTATAGCCAATTTGTCCGCATTATAAATTGTCTTAACAGGTAAGAAGTAAGCAGATTTAGTCAGTCTATCAACAATAACCCAAATTGAGTCCATACCTTTACTGGAGCGAGGCAATCCCACAATAAAATCCATGGTGATATGCTCTCATTTCCACTCCGGTATCGGTAAGGGCTGCAATAAGCACGCGGGTCGTTGATGTTCGGCTTTAACTTGTTGGCAATGAAGACATTTCGATACAAAATCAGCAATTTCTTTCTTCATTCCCAGGCACCAGAAATTCAGTTTCAGGTCTTGGTACATTTCCGTATTCTCTGGATGGATAGAAAATTTTGAATTGTGGCCCTCTTGCAGAACTCTTCTTTTCAATTCAGAATCATTCGGTACACACAGTCTTTCTTGAAATTTCAGTACATTACTTTCAAATTTGAAACCCGGTCTGGGTTTAGTTTCCCTTTCTTCGATGATCTTCTTCAAGAAGTCATCCGATTGTTGTTTCTCTTTAATCTCTTCGATCAGTGCCGGTTGGGCAGAAATAGCAGCTAAGGTTCCACCTTGTTCTCGTAAAACAATTTTAATTTCAGATTTTTCAAGGTCACAAAGCAATTCTTTCTGCCCGGTAAGCGAACAGGCTAAATTTCCAATCGATTTCCGGCTCAGTGCATCGACAATGGTGTTGGCTTTTCCCGAATGGTACAAAATCTGTAGGTCATAGTCTTTAATCAGTTCTAGCCATCTCCGCTGTCTCATGTTCAGTTCTTTCTGTGTGAAGAAATATTTCAGACTCTTGTGGTCGGTATATACTTCACATGTCGCCCCATATAAATAGTGACGCCAGATTTTCAGTGCAAATACTACTACAGCAAGTTCCAGATCATGGGTCGGGTAGTTCTTTTCATGCGGTCTCAGTTGTCGGGAAGCATAAGCAATAACTCTCCCATTCTGCATTAAAACACACCCTAAACCCTTATGAGAAGCATCACTAAATATAGTATAACCATCCATACTTGAAGGTAGGGTAAGAACCGGTGCAGTCACAAGTCGAGTTTTCAATTCTTGGAATGCTGATTCCCTTTGGTCAGTCCAGTCAAATGATATCCCCTTCTGAGTTAACTGAGTCAACGGTAAGGCAATCTTAAAGAAATCTTTGACAAATCTTCTGTAATATCCAGCCAAACCCAAAAAGCTTCGGACTTCTGTCACATTTGTTGGTCTAGGCCAATTTACTACAGCTTCAATTTTCTGCGGATCAACAGAAATTCCATCTTTGCTAACAACATGCCCCAAAAACATAACATGATCAAGCCAAAATTCGCATTTAGACAGTTTAGCATAAAGTTTCTGTTCTCTTAGGGTCTGTAGGGCAAGTCTCAGATGATGTTCATGTTCTTCTATACTTTTGGAGTAAATCAGTATGTCATCAATAAATACTACAATGAAGTCATCAAGGTATGGTTTAAAGATTCTGTTCATGAGGTCCATAAATGCAGCAGGTGCATTGGTAACTCCGAAAGGCATAACTAAAAATTCGTAATGTCCATACCTCGTTCGAAAAGCAGTTTTGTCAATGTCTTCTGGTTTAACTTTCAACTTATGGTATCCTAATCTGAGGTCGATCTTAGAGAACACTTGAGCATCCTGTAACTGATCAAATAATTCATTAATACGTGGCAATGGGTATTTATTTTTCACAGTTACCGTGTTCAGTTCACGGTAGTCAATACACAGTCTCAGTGAGCCGTCTTTCTTTTTCACAAACAAAACAGGAGCGCCCCTTGGCGAAGTGCTAGGCCTGATGAACTTCTTATCCAGCAGTTCTTGCAGTTGCACTTTCAATTCTTTCAGTTCAGTTGGAGCCATTCGGTAAGGAGCTTTAGATACTGGATGTGTTCCCGGAATCACATCAACGGTAAATTCAATCTCCCTGTCAATCAAATCCCCTGGCAGATTATCTGGAAATACATCTGGGAATTCTCTGACTATAGGAATACTGTTCACGTTAGCATTATCGTCAGTAGATACAGTCAATACAGAACACCGATACCCATTACACCCCTTTCTAATCAATTTAACAGCTTTCACAGATGAAATCAAATACGGAGGAGGTACTACTCCAACCCCATTAAACACAAATTCGGGTAAACCCGGTGGACAGAAAACTACTTGTTTCGTTACACAGTCTATGGTAGTATGGTATTTCGTTAACCAGTCCATTCCCAATATTACATCAAAATGATCAATGTTCAGTGGCAGTAAGTCAATAAACAAATGTGCATCTCCAACAATGATTTCACAAGTAGGGTACATATATGCACAGGTCATAGATTTCCTAATTGGTGATGATACGGCTAACAGATAATTCATGGGTTCTAATGGTCTATTCAGTTTTCGCGAAAAAGCATGCGACACATATGAATGCGTAGACCCCGAATCAATCAGTACATAAGCATTTTGAGTACAAATAGAGAGAATACCTGACACAACGGTCTCGGTATTCTGCACGTCTCCCGGTACTAGGGCGAACACTCGGCCCTGCCTCATGGGCTCTTTCCCGGTAGCTTTGGGGTTCGGTTTTGGTGCAACAGTTGATGCTGCCACGCTTGATATCACATTATTTATTTATTTTTTTTTACACATCTTTTTATAATAAATAAAAAAAATTAAGTAACGTTTGGTAGACTTTTTTAAATATGATTTGATAATGGAGTTGTATTTTAAATTTGTGAGTTTTGGAATTATGATTTGAGTATAAAAATATTTTATAACATACCCCTTTGTGCTTCTTGCCACACTCAGAACAGGGTGGTATGAAACCACTCCCTTGGCTGGGGCTAGTTGTTGACCCCGTATTCTGTTTCTTGTTCAATGGGTTATGCTTGCCTTTCTTGAATTTAAAACCCTGCCTTTTACCACGCCATTCCGACGCTGGTGTTTCAGTTTTCAATGCTTCGATGTTCAATTCAGCCATCAAGGCTCGGTCAAGAACATTTACACAGTTCGGTAATTTCAGAACATTTATTCTGTCGATTATTGCAACATTAAGGCCGCCTTCAAACTTTCTGGCCTTCTTGTAGTCAGTGTCAACCATATGTGGTGCATAATGGGCAAGTTCAGTAAATTTTGTTTCATATTCAGCAACGGACATTGTGCCCTGTCTCAGCTGCTCGAATTCAGTTACTTTTCTATCCCTAACACACTGAGGGAAATACTTCTCGAAGAAGGCTCCTTTGAATTGAGCCCAAGTCATCACAGTATTATCATTACGGATAAGCATCCACCACCTTCTAGCTTCTTCTTGCAGAGTAAAGGTGGCCAATAGCACTTTATGTGCTTTGGAGCACGGAAAAATCTCAAACAATTTTTTTGTCTCGAGAACCCATGCTTCAGCTTTTAACGGTTCAAGGCCTCCCTAGAAGGATGGCGGTTTCATTTAACTGAACTTATGGGTGAGAGCAATTATGTCCCCATCATTAACGTTGGCATTCTGTTCCGGCTGTACCAGAGAAGGAGGTGGGGGCTGTTGATTCTGTTGTTGATCTAGTCTTTCAGTTATTAGTTCCATCATTCTTTCCAGTCTTGTCATTCTTGCCTCAGAGGATGAGGATGAGGATTCATTTGCAGTTCTTGTATTATCCATTTCATTATCGGCAGTTATAACAGTTATCAACATAGGCAGTCATTTGTTTAAACAGATTAACACATTAGCATATATTCAGTCATGTCATAGCCACACACATTTTTCATGCTCATGTAATGCCCTAATCACTTTTCTAGGACATCCTATAGCTCATTTGGACACGTGTGTGCGGTATAACTCGTGGTAAGTATCGCTCTGATACCACTCTGTCACGACCCAAACCCGCCCCTATGGGTTTAGCACCGTAACCGGCCAGTAATCCAAGATTACCGAAGGCCTGCTTAACAGTAATACAGTAATACAGAGTACAGGGGCTGGCGGAAGCCAATACAGTAAATAAATAATGTCCAACGAGCTGTGACCGTCTGCATGCAAAAAGACTTTTCATTCAAATATATACAGTCGGACAAAACAGTATGTACATATTTACAATCATTCAGTTCAGAGACCTAATCCCTATTAAACAGTACAGTAACAGTCTACAGTTTACAAAACAGTTACAGGGACAAACGGGGGAAATTAAAACACCCCTAAGCCATAACTTGACAGGCTCGGAACCTCGCAGTGAGGCACAGTGGTTGGCTTGACAAAACTGGAGCTTACCCCGACGCTTCTAACCACGGTCTGGTGCCTGTACACCTACATATATATATGAGCAGTGAGCGAAAGCCCAGTGAATAACACAATGCGTAAAGGGGTTAAGAATGAATGTCCTTTCAGTATGAAAACAGTTCATTAAATCAGTAATTCAGTCGTTCAGTCAGTACAGTCATATGTGGTACACCCATTAGCATAACAGTACAGTAAACAGTAGGTCTTAAAAGACCGAACAGTAAATGATGGCCATCAATCGGTAAACAGTAGTGGTTCCAACAAGGGAACCGACAGAGATCTCTGTAACAGTAACAGTAAACAGTAGTTGCTAAGGTTGCCACAATACAGTTCAGAATATATGACATACATTCATTCAATTAACAGTAACAGTTTAGAAAGCAGTACAGTTCAATTGTTCAGAAGATAATGATTTTGAACATATCTTTACACAGTTGTTACTCACAGAGTTCTAGGCTACAGTAAAGCTAGAGCGCGTCCCCAGATGCCAACCCTACACAGTTACAGATTGAACACACACTAAGCTACACAGTTGGGAAAGATAATAACTTAATCCCTAATTTGCCTCGGTGTGGTTCTACATCAATATCCTCACTAAGATTCATTAAGATGCCTTAAACTAGGCCTAATAATGCCTAGGATGAGATGAGGATGCAAAGATGCACTTTAAAAGCATTTTCAGAATTTTCAGAAAATAGGGGTCACGCTCGAGCGTAGGTTACTCCGCTCGAGCGGACATGCAGACAATGGTTTCCGTTCGAGCGTAGTCTTACCCGCTCGAGCGTTCAGCAAAACAGTCAAAAGTGCTGGATAGGTGAAAATCACGCTCGATTGGGTGCTCGACACCCGCTCGAGCATAAGACACAACATCACGCTCGAGCGTCAATTATTCCGCTCGAGCGGACTTCAAAACAGAACAAAATGCTGGGAGCACGATTTCCACGCTCGAGCGCCAGTCACCCCGCTCGAGCGTGAGTCCAAATTCTGGAAATTCCAGATTTGAACCTCAAGCTCAAAACCAAGTTTTAAACCATAAATTTCGATCCTCTTGGGCCAATTTTTCAGAAAATATCCCAAAACTCATACTTTAACATGATTCAAAGCTCAATTTGTAAAATCAAAGCCCAAGGGTGTTTCAAATAAATCCAATTCAAACCAATTTTCATGAATATGAAAAACATGCAAACATGCATGAATTTAAACCATTTCAAAGCTTTAAATACAAGCTCAAATGAGCTAACTCTTACAAAAACAAGATGAAAACATGGACTTAACATAACTATGAGCATACATGTGACAATTCTCCATGGAATCAACTGAAAATTCAACAATTCAAACATGCATGCATGGAATGAGCTCCAATCCAACATTAATGAACCAATTCTTGACTTAGCTCTTTAAACTACCATGATCCATGCTAGAATGAACTTAAATACACAATAAGAATGATGAACTTCATACCTAGGTTCCTCAATTACAAGTCTAGAGGCTTAATTTGCCAATTTACTCTTCAATTCTTCAAGTTCTCTAGCCAAACTCTAAATGAAATCAAGCTTTCTCCTTACTCTCCCTCCCTCTCGGTTATGTTTTGAGGAAGTGGGTGAAATGATCTCACAATTAAGTCCAAATAACAATGTAGGAAATGGCCACTCAATGGCATTTTGGCAAATAACCCAAGTTGATGTATTTTAACTTCATTTAATCTAATTTAATCATACCAAATCACATTTCAGATAAATACACCATAAATTCACATAGATTCTAATTAACACAAATCATCAATCAATTTCAGATTCGGCCGCCGATAAGGCCTTTAATTCGCAATTTAACTATAAAAACATGAACAGATAATCGGACAATCAAACAGATAGATAGTGTATTTAAACAGATACAGTCAATCAATCAGTTTCAGATTTTAGTCAGTCAGTTCAGTATTTCAATCAGTTTAATTACTTTTCATAATCAGTCTCAGTTTAGCAGTAATCGGTAGTTAATTGGTAAACAGTGACGAGGGTTGTTACACACACAACCCAAACCTTTATAAGATGTATCACTGAAAATCACAAAATTTTCCGTACCTGATGGTAGTGACAAAACTGGTGCAGTGGTCAATCTTGTTTTCAGTTCATGAAAGGCAGATTCTCTTTTGCTGTTCTATTCAAATGGTTGCCCTTTGCGTGTCAGTTAGGTAAGAGGTACAGCTATTTTTGGGAAATCCTTCACAAATCTCCTGTAGTACCCAGCTAAGCCCATGAAACTGCAGACTTCCGTCACATTAGTCGGTGTAGGCCAATTCACAATTGCCTCTATTTTCTGTGGGTCCATTGAAATTCCTTCCTTGTTGATCACATGCCCTAAAAAGATAACTTCATCCAACCAAAATTCACATTTCTTTAGTTTAGCAAATAATTTCTTTTCTCTAAGTGTTTGCAGGACAGTCCTCAAATGATGTTCATGTTTGAGTCTATTCTTGGAGTATATCAAAATGTCATCAATAAAAACCACAACAAATTCGTCAAGGTAGGTTTTAAAAATTCGGTTCATTAAGTCCATAAACGCTGCCGGAGCATTAGATACTCCAAATGGCATAACAAGAAATTCAAAATGACCATACCTCGTTCTGAATGTGATTTTCTCAACATCTTCTGCCTTTACTTTCAACTGATGATACCCGGATCTCAAATCAATTTTGGAAAACACTTGTGATCCCTGCAACTGGTCAAATAAGTTATCAATATGAGGCAAAGGATATTTGTTCTTTATTGTCACCTTGTTCAGTTCTCTATAGTCAATACACAAGCATAAGGTTACATCTTTCTTTTTCACAAATAACACCGGTGCACCCCACGGTGAAGTACTAGGCCGGATAAACCCTTTGTCAGGCAGGTCTTGCAACTGTTCCTTCAGTTCTTTTATTTCAGCAGTAGCCATTCTGTAGGGAGTTTTAGAAATAGATTGGGTGTCTGGCATAATCTTAATTGTAAACTCTATCTCCCTGTCTACCAATTCCCTTAGTAATTCATTTGGAAACACGTCTGGAAATTCTCTAACAATAGGGATATTATTCAATTCAACATTTACAGATTGTTCAGACAACATATAACACAAATAACCCTGGCATCCTTTCCTGATCAGTTTACATGCCTTCATTGCAGATATTAAATAAGGTGGAGGTACTACCCCGTTACCCACAAACACAATTTCTTCCTGTTCGGGTGGTTTAAACACAACCCTCTTTGTCACACAATCTATAGTAGCACAATATTTGGTCAACCAATCCATGCCCAAAATTACATCGAAGTGTCTAAAGTTTAAGGGCAACAAATCTACATATAGGGTAGCATCCTCAATATGCATGTCACAAAACCGATATATATAGTCACATAACACAGATTCCCCCGATGGAGCAGACACACACAACAAATATGGCAACAATTCTAGGGGTCTTTTCAGTCTAGATGAAAATGCATATGTCACAAATGAATGCGTTGATCCAGAATCAATTAACACAAAAGCATCCTGATTACATAACGAGATAGTACCTGAGACAACGGCATTGGCATTCCGTGTATCACCCGAAACGAGTGCAAAGACTCTCCCTTGTCTCACTGTATCCCCAGTAGTAGCAGATCTCAAAGTGTTTCCCGGCTTCGGGATCGATGCAGTGGAGCTAGCAGCTATCTTCCCACTATTCTGATCACAATCTCGGGCTATATGCCATTGTTTCCCACACTTAAAACAGGCTCCCGATGCACGGTAACAAACTCCACGGTGCCTTTTGCTACAAGTGTTGCACATGGGAGCTGTGTCTCGGGAAGAACCGGAAGTAGTTAA
>NW_021026752.1:690041-701522 GCF_004153795.1 Camellia sinensis | reverse complement strand
CCACCCCGTGAATCTCCCACAAGCCCCCCCCTTTTTTTTTTTTTTTTTTTTTTTTTAAGGGTAAATTACAAATACATCCCCTAAGATTTGATTAAAATACAAACCGGCTCCTGTGATTTTAAAAGTTACATTCCACTCCTTGAGATTTTTAATTTCATAACAAATTACTCATTTTATTAATAAAGCATTAAGTCAATTAACAGTTTTTAATGATGCTAAAAATATGTTTCAATTAATACGTTAAGCAATTTTATTATTGTATAAGAAAACAATTCTAAATTTTATTTTTTTAATTAATTCTGTTACATAAAAAATTCTAATAAATAGATATTTATAATTTTTTAAACCACAAAAAATAATCAATACTTTAAACAAATTTTAAGGATTGTATTTTTTATTTACCTTTTTCTAACCACACAAGCCGCACATCCCTTTTTTTTCGAATTTTATTTAAACTAAGCCGTTTGTGATGAAATTGTAAGTCATGGTCGGATAAGGCTTTTTTTTTTTTTTTTTGAATAGTAAAAATGGCCCTTTATTGATGTTGAAACCATACAAACATATGAACATCAAAGAAAGGATGACGAAGTGCAAAGCATCAAAGCATCACCAAACGATCCCAACTAGGTTGGCACCGCAAAGAATGCCCAATCATTTTGCAAGTACACCTCAAGGTTGATGAGAATACAGCCAAAGATACAAGACCAACCCAAAAACAGTAGGGCAGCAACAACAAAGCAAATATAAGCAATTTACTACTTAGTTAGCCCTGAATACAATGCCTAACACCTGAGATATTATATGGGGAATCATTAATCGAAAAATGAAGCTCCTTGGAAGTAGCCTTCAGCCAGATGGCAAGCCTGGTGATAATGAGCTCTTGCAACTCCTGTAGTTTTGGTGGGGAAGCTTAAAAGAAACATTCATTTATGTGTTTCCAGAGAGTCACTTGAGGTATGGCACACCAAATTCGCCGTTCAGATTTCCTACAGTAGTAACCTGACCACCATTGTAGGAGACTTTGAACAGAGTCTAGAACTACCCAAGTAACCCCCACCACTGTAACAGCCTAGTCCAGACTCTCCACACCAGAGGGCAAAAGATTAGCACATGTTCAATTGTTTCATGCTGAGCTTTGCAAAAAATGCACAAGGTAGATGCAGACCTATCCAAGACACCAATTTGTTGTAAGAATACAGAAGTTTTAAGCTTGTGCTTCCATGCAAGACAACCAAAGAATTGCACTTGGGATGGGAGATACTTGATCCATACCATTCGATTAGATCTATCAGAACCTCCATAGACAATGTTGGTATGGTTATAAAGATCTAATACAAGAGTCTGCCCTGGTTTAGTTTCTTTCCAAACTACACTGTCTTGGGCCTCCAAGTTCAATGAAGGGGCTAAAGATAAGATGCCAGTGAGTCTGATTAGCTCATTCTTTTCCCAATCAAAGAGAGGCCTCCTAAAGGTGAACAACCAGTTCTCAAAAGGTCCAGAGATATCCATAAAGTCCTTAAGTGATCCTTCCTTATCTAATGACAATCTGAAAAGCCAAGGGAACTCATCTTTTAGACAAAGAGCTCCACACCAAGTATCATACCAAAATCTGATTCGACAACCATTGCCCACCCTTAACTGTAGGTTACTGACATAGTATTGTAAAAGGGACTCTTTTTGCTCCACTGCTGCCACAATACCACTCCATATGTTAGAAGAATTGATGCTTGGGCTGAGATTTGGGAACCATTTCCCTCCAAGAAATCTGTGTTTGCTACAAATGACCCTCTTCCATAAAGAAGCATGATCAGAAGCAAACCTCCACCACCACTTTAGGAGTATGCACACATTCACATCCCTAACTCTTCTGATGCCTAGCCCACCTTGCTTTATACTCTTAGTTACCTCTAACCATTTCACTAAGTGGATTTTCCGCCTTAAATTTGAGTCTTCCCATAAGAATGAAGCTTGAATTTTATCTATCTCCTTAACAATTCCTTCAAGCAACCTATATAGAGACAAGTAATACACAGGTAATCTTGACAACACTGCTTTCACCGAGGTTAATCGACCAACAAAAGAAAGAAGCCTCCTTTTCTAACCAACAAGTCTCAATTTAAACTTATCAACAACAGGTTGCCATGTTTCTGTCTCCTGGGATTAGCACCCAAAGGCAATCCTAGATACTTAATTGGAAGTTTTTGAGTCTTACAGTTCAACAGGGATGCAAACTCAGCAAGACCAGAGTTAGAGATACCAATCCCACAAACCACACTTTTATGATAGTTGATTTTAAGACCTGATGCCACTTCAAAACACTTGAGGAGTCTTTTCAAGTTAAGAACTTCTGACAGCTCAGCTTTACAAAATAGTAGAGAATCATCTGCAAATTGTAGATGAGAGAGCTGTACATGATTGGTCCCAATAGATACCCCTTTGAACAAATTCAGCTCTATAGCTCTCTGAAAGAGTATATTTAGTGCCTCAACAACCAAATTGAATAGGAATGGTGATAAGGGGTCGCCTTGTCTGAGACCTTTTTGAGGGCTGAACTCCTTAGTTGGTGAGCCATTGACAAGTATTGAAATTCTTGCAATAGAGACACATTCTTGAATCCATGAGATCCATTTTTGACCAAACCCAAAGTTTGTTAGCATTGAAAAGAGAAAATTCCAATTGATGGAATCAAAAGCCTTTTCAAAGTCTAATTTGAAAAGCAACCCTGATTTCTTGGATTTGTGCCAGCCATCTATAACTTTATTTGCAATCAAAACTCCATCAAGAATGTTCCTGCCTCCTAGAAAAGCTGATTGGGAGTCCCCAATTACCATAGGCATGACTTGTTTAAGTCTAACTGTGAGGACTTTAGAAAGAATTTTGTATACAAAGCCAATCGGGCTTATAGGTCTGAATTCATTGAGGGTCACAACTTTCTCCTTTTTTGGGATGAGAGTAATGAATGAACTATTTAAACCTGGGACCAATCTGCCACTAACATAGAATTCTTTCATAAATTTGAGAACTTCATCTTTGAGCACCTCCCAGTATTTCTGAAAAAACATCAAATTGAATTCATCTGGTCCTGGGGCTTTGTTCCCATTACGATCTCTAACTGCTGCCTAGATTTCTTCTTCAGAAAATTCTACTTCAAGCAAATGAAAAGAGGCATTGAGCCTAACACTCTTGAAGTTCCCTGCTAAGATTGGTCTCGGTTTCCAAGCATTTGTGAACAGGTTTGAAAAATGGTTCCACACCTCATTCTTGACAAAATCTGGCTCCTCAAATATCACATCCCCTACTGTGATGGAGTTGATAGTGTTTTTGGTTTGCTTGCTACTAGCCATGACATGAAAAAATCTAGTGTTCCTATCCTCTTTCAGGTTCCAATCCAGCCTAGACTTTTGTAGCCATTCTCATTCCAACTTCTTGCTTAATATCCACTTTTCATTTCTTTTCTCTCTTATCATCTTCAACTCTTCCTTATCCAAAGGTCTTGTTTCAACTTTCAAATCAAGGTCATGGAGATCGAATTCAGTATCTTTTAATTTGTTCGCAACATTACCATAAATCTCTTTATTCCATTTTTTTAATGCTAACTTTAGAGTTTGTAATTTTCTCTTCAAAATGAAACCAGCAGACCCACTCAGTTGTGATTCTCTCCAAGTGTTCTCCACCAAAGAAGCAAGGTTTGGGTGCAAGAACCATGCATTCAGAAATTTGAATGGTTTAGGCCCCCAGTCCCTTTCATCCTCCATGAGTACAAGTGGGCAGTGATAAGATACAGATCTGGAAAGACCCCAAAGTTTGAGTTTAAACCTCACCAACCACTTAGGGCTAATAAGAAACATGTCTATTCTACTCCATTTATTCCCATCCAGAGCATTGCACCAAGTGTATTTTCTACCTGAAAATGGCACATCCACCACCTCACAATTATCTATGAAATCATTAAACTCTTTCATTCTTCTATCCCTGCATAATACTCCTATCATTTCCCCTACACTCCTAATTTCATTGAAATCCCCACCAAGACACCAGGGTATTGGAAAAGAATTTTTCAGGTTTAGTAGGGTCACCTATAATTTCCTTCTCCTTAATACATCATTGGGAGCATAAGTGTTGACAATTACATAATCAAACGAGTTATGAATCTTACCTGATAGTAGAATGAGATTTCTACTGCTGCAACATTCTGAGAGTTGGAAAACTTCAGGGTCCCAGATGCAAATTAAACCATCTGCTGGTCCTACAGCATCCACATACATTAACTCTATCTTATCTCTAGGCCAAATACTTTTCACCCACAAATTAGTAGTGCTTGATTGTTTTGTTTCTTGAAGCAGAGCCATATCTATTGCCTTATCAAGCAGAAGATTTCTGATTTTTCTTCTCTTTTCAGGCCTTCCTACTCTTCTGATATTCCAGCTTAGTGTCTTCATTGGAAAGAAATAAGCCCCAGATTTCCGCCATTTCGAAATTGATTATTTCACAATACTAGTCCCTCTACCCAATCTCTCTTTATCCTGGATAAGTTGGTGCACACTCCACCCTTTACTTTCTAGTTTCAGAAATGCTACAAGTATATAATCCAAATGGCTACTAATATGTAATCAATATAACTTTTTATATAAATAATTTACTCAAGAAACAATTTAAATGTTTTAAATCAGTGAAACAGATTTAAAATGAGTCTCAAAAGAACTAAGATGGACACTCCAATCTACTATTTAGACCGGAGGGATGCCTCATTCATTTTTAAAATGTCAAAATTATTTTTCTGACATTCACATGTGCAATGGTGTTTTTCACTGAAAGATAATATCAGGGGTGTTTTGAGAAGATGGTTAAAAGTTGACTTTTGATTTTTAACCAAGTTTTTTGGCTTTTTTGAAACTCAAAGGAAGTTGATAAAAAGTTAATTTTTGGCATTTCTGGTTAATATTTATTTATACTGTCACATCACATTCAAATGACCATAATACCCCCACTCAAAGGATTTTGCCTTAGCCTACAAATGTAATCATGAAGGGTATAACTGTAATTTTACATATAGCTTTTAGCTACCTTTCCAAATAATTTTGATGCCAAAAAAGTCAACTTTTGACTTTTTGGGCAAGTTGCAAAGCGCAGCTTTTATTTTTCTTTCCAAATGAACCCTCAATATTAGAGAAAGAATATCACTTACTATTTTGTGTTTGGGATTTCATTTAGGGAAAATTATTTATAAATCCTATTTAGAATTATTATGTTCGCGATGGTTATATATTTTCAGTTTTTTCCTTAAATAATATATATTAGTAATTATAATTTCATTTTTACTATGTTTTAATTTTTAGAGTAATGTTAGGGATCTTAAATGTTTTATCAAATGTTCTACCAAATGTCTCACATGGATGTGGGACCCACATAGTATGCGTCCCACAATGATGTTAACATTTTTCTAATTTTTTTATTATTATTTATTTTATAACCTTTTTTTTCCCCTGAAGTTGACGATTCCAATCCGTAGTTGTCATCTATTTAAAAAGTTGTTACAATATCTATTATTCAAATTTTACAGTATAATTTTATCGTTTTGTAGTTTTTAAGTATTATATGTAAATATATAGTACTTTTTACTGATTTTTAATATACCTGTTCTATGCTTTTCTATTTTTTAATCTATCACATGTAAATATATAGTACATTTTAGTAAACTTGCTCTATATTTTTATATAGATTAAAAGTTTCTAATCTAATTCATATGTAGTCGTTTCTCAATTTACTCCGTTAAAGAATTTTATATCGAAAATAAACCCTAAGATAAGGAATGTATTGGTTGTTTGGACGTATGAATGATGCATTGAGAAATATCTTTTTCATTCTATTGGTTAAATTTAATGACTAACATTTTAGTATGTTCACGATGTAATATAATATTTTTAATAATTAGCAATTAATTACATAAGTGATATTCAATGTTAGCAACAATGGGATATCTTTGTTAAATAATTCAAATGAACTTTTTTGTGTGATTGTATCATGACATTTGGAGAATTTTTTTATTTTTTCAATCATCCAAAATTCTTATTCATTTAATACCTACAGAATTGGGGTTGTTAGTTTAAAAAAATAATTAAATATATTTTTTTAGAAAGATAATGGTTAATAGAAATGAATAATGTGTTTTCATGATAGGTCTTTTATATTTGTTAGTGTTTTTTAGCTTAAGTTTCAGCTCAAACGTTATCATCAGATCTCAAATCAGTCAGATTTCCATCCTCAATTTTACTTATTTGAGATGGATGTGTTAAGTTAAGAATGGTTATCCTTTGTATATTGTACTTTCTCAAGCTCCATTTGTTTGATCATCATATAATTTTTGTGAACGTATTTTTGTATTTTCAATGTGAAAATTTTCAGGTTAATTGATATCTTGATGAAATTCAACAAATGATAAATAGGAACATAGAGAGTGCTATGAACTTATCTGAGTTGGAGGAATTTATATGTATTCAATTGGTAATATCCGTAATTAACAGTGACAGAAGATGGAAGGAGGAGAGTGGAAACCTATGATTAGGAGAAGATCAGTGGGATATCAGCAAGCTAGATTAAGGGGACCAAGAATGTTCACTGTCTTTGTGGATAACTTGCCAGAATCGATGGATCCAAGAGGTTTGTTCAATCTATTCAGCAACTATGGAGCGGTGATGGATGTTTTTATTCCGAAGAAGAGAAGGAAAGTTCTAGGCACAAGGTTTGTGTTCGTTAGATATGATTTTCAGGTCGCAGCAAGTATGGCAGTTCAAAAAACTGAAGGGCAGTGGTGCGATGATAAGGAATTGAAGGTACAAATAGCAGCGTACAGAAGTAATGATCACAATCCGAAGATGCAGGAATCAAGAAAGGAGAATACCAGTCTTGTCAAACAGAGAATGCAATGGTAACCAACAGAGAAGGGGAAAGGTCAGAGCTCTTATGCGGATGCAGTATGGGGGTTTAATAGAGATATCAATAGGATGTCTGTTCAAGTTAAAGAGATTGGTAATGGTTGGCTTTACGAGAGTCTAGGGGTACAGCTTAAAGCATTTTTTACCTTTGCTGATTTTAAAATGGAGTGTAGCAAAAGAGGGTTAAAGGATCTGAATATCAGAGATGAGGGGAGTGGAATTGCACTGCTAACATTCAAGTCTGTGGAACAGATGAAGGACTGGAAAGTAAGATTGGAGGAGTGGATATATGAGTGGTGCACATCAATGGAGGAAAGAGAAAATGGGAGAATGGTTGAAAGTGAAAGGTATGTGTGGTGATTCTATTTTGGCATACCTTTTCATCTGTGGAACAGTAGAACTTTTAATAATATTGCCAGAGTTTAGGGCGAAGTAGTTCAGCTGGGTGAGGATACAAGTAACCCAGTTTCTTTTCAATGGGGTAAAGTAAGAATAATCACAACAAGCAAAGAGTTTATTAACAAGGTGGTAACTCTCGAATGCAAAGGAAGCCACTATCCAGTTAGAGTGTGTGAAGGGATAAGTTTTCCATTAGGGATAATCACAGGGCTGGGCAGTAATTAGATTAATAAGGTTATGAATTCAAATTCCGGCAGTAGGCTGGATATGTTATTTGGCACCATTGAAGGTCTGAAGGAAACAGTAAAGGAAGGTAAAGCTGGTGATGATGTGTTACTTAGTGCTGAAGTGGCAAGCAGGGTTAAGAACACATTAGAGAGAAGAACATATTGGAGAGGGGAACATCTGAGCTGGAAAGAAGGGGAAGCATGAGGGCATCATCATCATTGGGGAATTCAGACGAAGGCTTGGGAAACTCAACAGGTGAAGGGAATTAGGTCAACATAGTTCATGCCTGAGGTTCACTCAGGTGTTGACACTCTCCTTTTAGTACTCTAATTTTTGCCAAAGTCGCCCCTTCGGGGTTTTTAACCTTGCGAGTTATATATTTTTTTAATTTCTCATTTTTCATGCTCTAACTTTTGCCTAGGTCGCCCTTTCGGGTTTTCGGCCTGGCGAGCCTCTTAAGGATAATGTTACAACATTTGTAATGAATTTGATCAATGGTCATTCTTGCCCTAACACTAGAACTGGCTTCTCCTTGATTTGAGCTTGGTTCTCCATTCTTTTATGCATGCCTTCTTCTTTTCTTTTCGCCCCATTTTTAGAGTTGGTTCTTTTCGCAATGTGGTACCTTCTTGCATTGGCTTCCGCGAATTCAGACAGAAGTTCCCTTCCTCACAGTTGATTGGATTTCATTCCAATAAATGCCCCTAGCTTGATGGTTGACTTCTTTTCTTTTTTTTTTTGCTCTTTTTTTTCTCTTTCTTTTGTTTCTTTTCTTTTCCTTTTTTTTTTAATCCTTTCTCTTTCTTTTTCTTCTTTTGCTTTTCCTTTTTTTCTTTCTGAAATAATGAAAACACCATGGGAGAAATTCTATGATTTGAGGTCTGAAAGCCGCCTTGTGCTTGCCAAAATGATCGCCTAACAGCGAAGAGAATCCCAAAGACAATGTAGAACACCACGCACAATTCTGAATATATCTTGGTAGTTTTGCAAAAGAAATAGCTTAAAATTTTTGAAATCATGAATGACTTTGCGCCAATAAGTCCAGAATTCACTCAAACCATTCAAGGGATCATTCTCAATACTCGAGCTTATTAACAAAATCTTATTCAAAAACATAAATTCAAAAACAAATTCAAAGCCTTTTTCTATTTGTAAAAGGTCACATATGCATTCCTGTAGGCACAACAAAATGATCAAAAACTTGACTCACACTTTCTTACAAAGATGAAGACCTGAGGGTACATGAGAGCGACTCAAAGGAAAAGACTCGACTACGCAACAACGTCAGAAAAGACAAAGAAAATAACACTCACAACACAACTATTTACACGACACAACTCAAAACAAAATAAGCATTTCTAAGACAAAAAGGGGCTTTCTTTCTCCAAGTCCATCTGTAGAATTTCAAAAACAACTTCAAGTAACCCACGGGAAGGTCCAGACCTGCCTTCAATACAAATCCACACCTAGAAGGATTGATTTCTGACTTTCAAATTAGGTCTCACAGATTGAATCCCACACATCTTCTTACTGAAACAATTGCTTCTTCACACCATGCCCTTAGTTCAGAAGGTCCTTCTCATGTGCTTTCGACAATTACCCTAGTTGAGACTTAGATTCATCATTCCAACCACCAATGCTGACATCTGTAGAGAGCCCACTGTTTCATCAAGCTTGAACTCGCCAAGATCAAGAAACTTTCCATCTTTTCAAAGATTTTGTCTCTCTTGCTCAGATTGGAATCAAAAGATTCAGGAATGAACATAATGGGTTTGGGCTCATTAGCGGGTATGCTGTGTTGGCTAGGGTAATGGTTGGTTGTTGGCAAGCTGTGTATGGGTTTTATGTTATAGAGTGGTAATCTATTATGGTTAGGGAGAGGGTTATTGACAGCTTTGGGATTTTCAGGTGGGGTGATGACCTTGTTGTCAAGCAGGTCTTGAATTTCATGGTAAAGGCGGAAGTAACGGTCAGTATGGTGACCGTATTGCTGATGGAATGTGCAATATTGGGTAGAGTCATGTGTAGGTGGGAGTGGATTAGGGAGAGGTCGAGGATTGAGGGGTTTGAGATACTGTTTCTCCATTAGTACCTTCAATGCACATGTTTGGCTCATATGGAGTTGGGTGAAGGTTTGTTTCGGTGAGGAGGAAACACTAGGTTTAGAAATATTGGCAAATGGGTTGGCAGGTGTTGATCGGGTATTTGTGGGCTTAGGACTAGAATTAGGATGGGTATTTCTGGTAAAGCATCCCTTTCCATTGCTTGGCCCCTGATTCAAAATGCTCTCACCTTGGGCGACAAAAGTGTCATCCGCACTCTTTGCAACAAGTTCAAGCACATGCTGCTTGTTCAACCGTTTGATCTTCAAAGTCTTAATAGTTCACCGAAGTTGTGTATAGGGATCAATACTTGTCCTGGCTTTGTTCTTGCCACTTGCTTCTGCTTGGCCAAGGGATTGGGTGGCTATATCGAAGCTAGGCCCATTTGCTGTTGATCTGTCATCACCCAGACTTAAGATAGTTTTGGGTCGGCCTTTTTCAACTGCAGCTCACCCCAAGATTGAGGAGCTTGGTGATGGGATCGAAATGCCAAATGTTAAATATGCCATCGTTCTTTGAAGGTATTCAATTATTCCCAACATTTTAGTAGTAGTGGATTCAGCCATTTGGCGCTTTTGGCGCACTCGAACCGGATTGGGTGCATCCATCATGCACAAATTGATACTTTTTGGAATGAACACCTTAGGCTTGGGTGAATGGGCCGGGGTGATGTATATGCTGGGGTTGAAGGTAGATGGCAATGCATGGATGAAATTAAGGCGGGGAGGAGATACTTGGTGATGGATAGGAAGTGGGTTAGTGGTAACATTGGGGTCTTGAGGTGGAGCTATTATCTGGTTGTTAATGAGATTCTAAACCTCATGACGAAGGTGGTAGCAACGATCGGTGCCATGATCGTGCTGCTAATGGTACACACAATATTTGGTGGGGTTATGTCTAGCAGGGAGTGGTTCAGGAAGAGGTTGAGGATCAAGGGCATTGAGATACCCTTTTTCCATCAGGATTTTTAGTGCGCTGGTTAGGCTCATATAGAGGGGGGGGTGAAAGTTTTGCCTTGAGCTGAGCTCGGGTTGGGTCAGCTGTTTGTGGTTTGGTATTGGCAAACGGGTTAGCAATTTTAGAAGTGGTGACAACAGTATTGATTTCAGTGGGTTTGGAAATAGTGCTACTGCTAGCATTGGTACTCCTTAAAAACACTTTCCTTGTCGGTTCGCTTGTTCTGGGAATAATCCATTTGTTGAATGCACTCTTAATCTGAACCCCTAATTCATGCAAAGTTTTGAAAGTGAATAGTGGTGCGATTATTAACTTTCGTAACATATCAGGCTCAAGGTTCTACACCATTATCTGCACTTGATCCCTCTGAAAAGGTCAATTTGTCATTTGTGATGCCTTTGCTCTCCACCTCGCAACAAATTCCACAAAAGGTTTTTCAAGGTTCTAGTGGGTTGCTTCAAGCTCTTGGGTGGTCATTTCAATTAGGATATTGTAAGAGTACTGATTGACAAACGCCTCAACCAACTCCTCCCGGTTCTGCTTTACTTTATCCTCTAACTTTACATACCAAGTGGTGGCTATACCCGACCGGGTTCTTTCATATAGAGAGAGTTTCTGAGGCTTAGTTAGGCCCATCGGTTTCAAGACGTCCAATAAAAGCCAGATATGTACCATAAGATCTCCAGACCTATCGAAACGGTCAATGTCTGGCATTTTGAGTCTGTTTTGGAGCCTTACGGTAGCCTTGATGTACCCATACTCAATGTCGGGAATGGAGTTAAGTGCTTGTGCCTTTTTGAATTGTTTCTCAAGGTTAGCAATTTTTAAAAAGGTTGGGTCGAGATCATTAATATCAAGGGAAA
>NW_021026752.1:678430-689463 GCF_004153795.1 Camellia sinensis | reverse complement strand
TACAGTGGTAGTCCAGATCCAAGGGTTATGTTCCCAACATGGCAACTTGCGAGTAGCAAACTTCAAACCGTTTTCAAACAAACAAATATGCAATGTTTTGTTCCAACTTGGGCGATCTAGTCTATACTTGTATGCTTTGGGCATCACATAGTAATTCTAGGTTTAATAACTGGAATAAGAACACATGCGTTTTCAAAAACGAGATATCATGTTAGTAAAGGCCGATCTTTGATCAGGCGAGCGGGGGTGCTCATTGCATGACCTTCCCCTCTTGTACCCAAGTTCCCGAGCCAAGGCAACTTTGGTGATGACGGACATGTGGCCTTAGGCATGAGTTAGGGTTTCCAAAATTTTCTCAAAATAAAATATTTAGGTGGCGACTCTGTATCTGGCAAAGTAGTCCATGTTTGGCACTTCTTTTTTTAAAATCAGTATTCCAAAACGATTTTTCGGATTTGGACTCTTTGGTGATTTATCGGTCTTGCATTGCACTTTGCAAGACTAGATTCAGAACCGTGACATTGAGTCCGAACAGTAGTAGTCCAATGAACAAAACGGGATTTCATGCCATTCGCAGCGCAAAGCCGTGGCGTTCGGGCATGTCTACACTCCTTCATCTAGACTCCTTTGCAAGTCATGCTTGTGTCTAAAATGAAGCCCCAGAAGTAGGATTTCCAGTGGTGGCAGCCTCACCTCAAAATTCCAAGTGTGCTAACAGATATCCCTCTTTTAGTGAAGACTGCTCAGTTTTGGCTCAGTTGTATTGATGCCTAACTTCAACCAACCATATCTCCCCCATCCGGACTTGGCTTTAGGAGATTCTTGAGTGTAAAATGAATCCCCGGAAGTCTTGTTTCCAATGGTGGTGGCCTTATAGCTGAAATCCAAGTATACAAGTGGATAGGCCCGATTTAGCAAGGACTGCTCGTCTCTCTCTTAACGATTCAAGCCCAACTTCTTCCTCAACTAGGTTTCTTCCCTCCACTCCTCTTTTCTTCAACTCCAAACCACCAAACCAGTCGTTTTTGAAGATTTTTTGAAGAGTTCACCTCACTTTCATGCATTTCCACTTTGTCCTCGCTCGGTTTGTCGAAAAGCGCAACATTTAACAAAATGCAAGCATCGAAACATCGCAGAAACTTTGTTTCAAAAATGTTTTGAAAGAGAGGGTTTTAAGGTTTAAAATCTTTGGTCAAAATAGTTTTAGTCCAAAAATGGGGTGTAAGCTTGGGATTTGACTCTCTTCTTGCCGAAGAAATTGAACCTTTGCAGTGCATACCTCATCACCAAGTAAACAATCAGTGGCGCCCAAGTTTTAAGGGAGGTCAAAAATGGGGTGTCTACACATGGCCACAACTTCTTCTGGACTCTGATCTATCACAGGTCTGCTGGGGAAACAAATGGGTGTAAGTTGAGAGTTGACTAACAAGGATTTTGATTTGGTTATACTTGATGTATCTAAACTGGATTAGTTTAGACAGGTTTGACTAGATGGGTCTTTCAGTAGTGGATGGATCTTTTCTTTTGGAAATCAGATGGACTAGGCTTTTGATGGGTAGGGTTTCTTCTAGGATTGGATGGATCATGGTGGGTTAAGGTGGGTACTGCTCCTTCTCTGGCTCAAACAAATATGATATTAAAAACAAATGCTCCATCAGATCGGGATACCGGGTATGCCACTCAAAGCAAGATACAATTTGGCCTTAGTTCTGGTCTTACTGAAAATTCACCCGTATCAAACACAAATCCCTGGACTTTCTACCCAAATTCTGATTCTGATATGACCCGCAAGTTTTGAAATAATCGCCTCAAGATTAAGACTCTCCTAGGATTGCATCACACATTTCCAAAGATTTCACATTTTGCACAAAAGCATTCAAAACACCCCTATGAGAGGTTAGGGTTTCCCTGTCCTAGCTTTTGGAGTGATCTACAGTTTTACTACTCAAACAAGCGGTATCACTTCATCCGACATATGGGAGAGCATCATGTCCTAGTTTGGAACAGTCTCTATGGCTTTACTATATGCAGTTAGGTGAAATGGTCAAAAAGGTACCTCAGCAAGACTACCTAATATACCTCTCACACCTATCACTAAGAAGTGAAAGGGGATCAAACGATACAATGGTAGTCTAGATCCAAGGGTTGTGTTCCCATCATGGTAGAGCCCGTGACCGGTAAGCCTTTTGGAAAACTTTAGGGCAAGCCTCTGGCAAGCCATCCAGGAATAGCAGATGGCAAACACAGTGACTTAAGCGCACCAATGCAAGTGTAATGCAAAGAAACATATAAGTGTAGATAAAATTTCACATCATGAATTTCAAGTCAAGTTCTCTAAAGTCCTCAGTAGAGTCGCCAAAAACTATACCCTGACTTTTTCACGCCCCCTTTCGGAAGTCGAAATAAGCTCTACAGTATCAGACTCCCACGGTTCTGAATCTGATCTCACAAGTGCAATGCGAAATAGATCATCACCAAAGAGTCCCAAACCGACAAATCTTTTTGGAAAATCGATTTTGAATCAAAAATGTCAAAAATTGACTGCTTTGCCAGATACAAAGTCGCTACCTAAATGTTTTTGAAAAATTTAGGAAACCCATGAATCGTGCCAAAGGCCACGTGTCCGTCATCACCAAGATTGTCTTGGCTCGAGAACTTAGGTACGAGAAGGGAAGGTCATGAATTGAGCACCCTTGCTCGCCCGATCAAAGATCGGCCTCTACTAATCATGATATGAATCTTATGTACATTATATGCTCTTGTTCCGGTTATTAGGCTAACATTACTATGTGATGCACACACACACACAAGTATAGACTAAATTTGCAAGAGTTGGAACACTTTATTCATGTTTGTTTTGAAATTGTTTCGAAATATGTACCACTTGAAAAAGTGATCGCATATAAACATTACTCAAATTATTCTAATTCAAGTAATTAGCCTTCATCAACAGGCATTCAAGTAGTTTATCATTTAAGCACCTAGCCTCATGTCAAGCATGCTAGATATGGCAACAATCACACTTATGCAATTATGCTAAAGCGAGTAAAGGCTCACCTAGTACTCCAAGCCAAAAAAAAAAAAAAAGTTAGAAAAATGCATGATTCTTAACTATGCGATATGACTAATGCAACATATGCGATATGCAATCTAAATAGGCTCGGTTACTTAATCATGGCATGTGATGCAATTAAATAGCATGCGGTCTAAGCACGTATTCAAAGAATATTAAACTAACAATGCAAGTTAGAATGATGAACCGAGCCTCGGAGCATGCAATACAAATGGATACATACATGGAGAATGCTAAACAAAACATGATGTCTCTAAACTAACCATCATAAGCTAGTAAATAAAAGAGAGAAAAACGTGGGGTTGGAAGACATACACATTATTATATTGCACTCTCACAAAGGAGAGTCTGAATGAATAAACTAACTAGTTAACTAGCTAAGCTAAGCTAAGCTAATTATTACAACAAATTAATTAACTATTCTGGTTAACTAAAATAATTATAAGACAAAATCGAACAACTAGTTAACTAACTAATTAATTACAACACTTTACAAAATTAACTAGCTACAACTAATTAATTACAACAAATATCTAAGCTGAATATTTAAACTTAAACATGCTCGATACACGAGGAATGCTCATGCACGTGCTCGATTTCCACCTGAAAAGTCACTGTTTTGCTTTCAGAGGGCCTCTGTTGCACAGTAGAACACTAACACCGTTGTCCACTTCCAGAATAACTCTGCTCTACTCAAAGAATACACTACTGAATTTTGCATCAGTGGCCGGCCGGCCGGCCATCAAAGGTGGCATGCTGGCCACTGCTGCACAGTTCATCTTGCTACAATAGAGAACAAATAGAGCATGCACAAGGTATTCTCAAAGGTTGTCTACACAACTCACCCCTCCTTTTCCGGAACAAATCAAAGGAGAGACAAAACTTGGTCCACAAACTATCAACTCAAGAAATTTCATTGCATGACGGCTCATGAACCAAAGTGTGCAATTTCAATAAATGCAACATGATAAGACTCAAACCATCTCCCTTTCATGCATTGATCAAGGGAAGTGGTGACCTTAGATACTTGAACCATTTCATCACTAATGAGTATGAAATGCCTCAAGCTTCCATGTGTTCAATTTATGTCCGATTGAACACAAAACAAATTATTATCTTGCACTATTTTTAGTCCCATTTTAATTACTCCATTTGAATTACCAACCATCCTTTAATCAATTGAGTCCAATGGTGAATTTAAGTCCTCTAAATGGAAAAAAGGCTAAAACCAAGAGTTATTTTAGGCATGAAAGAGACATCATACCGTTGGAAATGAACCCTAAATGGATTAAATCATTAAGCATGACATCTCAATCTCATGCTTTAAACAAACAAGTTGTTTGAACCACTTTCAAAGAAAATCAAAAGCCAAGAAAGGAGGGAGGTTGCAGAGATGATTTAGAGTGATCACAAGTATGGAAAGCCATAAATAAATACAATTAACTCAAATAAGATGGCGTCTAAGGCCTAAAACACCAAGTTTATAAGGACAATTACACTATAAGCATGCAAAACAAAGCTCAAATGCAACTATTGACCAAAAATAGTGCTAAAACAGTCTAAAATAAGTCCTAAAACATGTTGGAATTAAGACAAAAATAGCTTAGATTAATATGTTAAAACATAGCACAAGCTAGGCTAGTAAGCAAGACACAGGGAGGGAAAGCTAACCCCTCCAAATTTGGACTTCAAACCATATTTAGCCACTGAAATAACTCTGAAAATCAGTGTTTAAAAGCTCAAAATAAGATAGTGTAAGGGTGGGAAACACAAGGAAAAATGCCTTCAAAACAAGGTACAAAGAAGGGTGAATCACCCCTCAACCTTTAATGGCCTTAAACCACAAGTTTCAGTCCAAAAATACAGGTTTTAAATAGTCCAAAAAATAATAGAAAATATGGAAAACAAGTGGTGTAAAGATGATACAAAATCAAGAAAATGTATACCTCTTGAAGAGGAATGCTTCTTAAGTCATAAACCACCAATTTCACACTCTCAAGTGCTTTAAGAGCTCAAATTCAAGCTCCAATCACCTCAGCAAGAAGCTCTCTAAGTTTGGTTTAGAGTGTTTGGGCAAAGGCTATGCAAGTAGAAAGGGAGAGCAAAAAATTGTAAAAAGAGAGAAATGTAGAGAGAGAGGAATTTTCCAAAATTATTTCCTCACTCCTAAATGTTTCTAACCTTGAAAGTAAGAAGAGAGGTCCTCTATATATAGAAAAAACAGTCCCTCAGTCGAAAATATCTATATAGGGATAGCTGGTGCATTTGGAAAACAGCTGGCAAAAATATCTAGGCTTTACACCAGTAGCCGGTCGGCCAGAAGTGGTGGCTACCGGCCACCTGCTAGCCACAACAAAATTTGCTTCCAGGCCCAATTTCAAATGGGCATATCTCCTTCATCCAGACTAGATTTTAGGTCATTCTTAGTCTAAATTGAAGCCCCGGAAGTCTAGTTTCCAATGGTGCCAACCTCACAACTAAAGTCTAAGTGTACAAAGAGATGGACCTAATTTAGCGAAGGCTGCTCAGTTCTTTCCCAACGGTTTCATGCTCAACCATCTCCCCAACTAGTTTTCTTCTCTCTCCTCTAATTTTCTTCAACTCCAAACCTATAAATAAAAGGTTTAAAAGATTTTTCAAAGAATTCATCTCTCTTCCATTTATTTTCACTTTGTCCTTACTCGGTTTACCGAAAAGTACAGTATTTAATGAAATACGAGCTTCGGAACATCATAGAAACATTTGAAAAAATATTTTGAAAGAAAGGGTTTTAAGGTCTAAAATAGTTTTGGTCCAAAATGGGCTGTAAGGTTGGGATTTAAAAGCTCTTGCTGAAGAAATCGAACATTTGCATAGCAAAACTTTCATCATCAAGTGATCAATCAGTGGCACCCAAGTCTTAAGGGCGGTAAAAAATGGGGTTTCTACAGTGGCTAAAGACCTACTCATTTAAGAAATGGGGACTTCCAAGAAGTATATCTAATCATTGCCCAGTATTGTTAAAGGAATATGACATAAATTGGGGTCCAAAACCTTTTAGTAGCAAAAGGAAATAAAACAAAAAGAAAGCAGTAATCAGAAACCGCACAGTACCTCAGCTAATGATGTTACCAAAACAGATGTAATCAAAGCTGTAAGACTGCATTCAACACTGAATTCTGCTCCCAAAAACGGATACCCAACTTGCAAGTGATGCGCACATTTCTATACAGTTTCACTATAAAGCACATACTAGTTAAATAAGAGCCAAAACACCCCTATGAGGAGGTAAGGATATCCTGTCCTAGTTTCGTCAGAAACTAGGGTTCACTATTCAAACAAAGCGGTTTCAAGCAATCCTGTATTCGGGTGAGCATCATGTCCTAGTTTAGAACAGTCTCTATGGCTTTTCGATATGCAACTAGGCTGAATGGTCAGAAGGATACCTCAACAAGACTACCTAATATACCTCTCACACCTAACACCGAGAAGAAAAAAGAGGATCAAACAGTACAGCGGTAGTCCAGATCCAAGGGTTGTGCTCCCATCATGGAAGAGAGCGTGACCGGTCAGCCTTTTGGCAAGCTTTTAAGCAAGCCTCCTGCAAACCATCCAGGAATAGCAGATGACAAACATAGTGACTTAAACGCACCAATGCAAATGCAATACAAAGAGCATATAAGGGTAGATAAAATTTCACATCATGAAATTCGAGTCAAGTTCTTTAATTTCCCCAGCAGAGTCGCCAGAAACTGTAGCTCGACTTTTCCGCGCCCCCTTTCGAAAGGCGAATAAGCCCTACAATATCGGACTCCCACGGTTCTGAATCTAATCTCACAAGTGCAATGTGAAATAGATAATCACCAAAGAGTCCCAATCCGACAAATCTTTTAAAAAATCAATTTTGAATCAAATTGCCAAAATGGACTGCTTTGCCAGATACAGAATCGCCACTTAAATGTTTTTTGGGAAAATTTAGGAAACCCATGACTCGTGCCAAAGGCCACATGTCCATCATCACCAAGATTGTCTCGGCTCGAGAACTTAGATACAAGAGGGGAAGGTCATGAATTGACCATTGCATATAAACATCACTCAAATTATTCCAATTCAAGCAATTAGCCTTCATCTACAGGCATTCAAGTAGTCTATCACTTAAGCACTTAGCCTCATGGTAAGCATGTTAAACATTGCAACATCAACATGCGATATGCTAAAGCGAGCAAAGGCTCACCTAGTACTCCAAGCTAAAAAAAAAATGAGTTAGAAAAATGCACGATCCTAACTTATGTGATATGACTAATGCAACACATGTGATATGCAATTACTAGGCTCGAATACTAATATGACATATGAATCAATATGATAGCATGAGGTCATATGTATTCAAATAATGTTTAACTGATGCAAGTTAGAATGATGAACCGAGCCTCGGTGCATGCAATACAAGTGGATGCAAACATGAAGCATGCTAAACCAAGCATGATGCTTTAATCCAACCATCGCAAGAAGTTAAATAAAATGGAGAAAGACGTGGGGTTGTGTAGCTCGCCTTTTTCGTGCCCTCTTTCGGAAACTCGAAAGAAGCCCTACTGTTCGAACTCCCGCGGTTCTGAATCTAATCTCACAAGTGCAATGTCACGCCCTAAAATTTGGACAATTAAATATTAAATTAGGACTAAACCCCAATCAATATTCCATCATCCAAATCCTAGGGGTGAAACAAAAAAAACTAAACGCCAACTAAACCATCCATCTGTAGACGTCCCCGAACGCCCCGGGAGGGTGAGCTCCCATTCCGTTCATTTGGGGTCACTACAGCTCAGGAGTCTCAAATTGTCACGGCTCTTAATCTGAACCAAAGAGTCCAAATCCGAAAAATCGTTTTGAGAAAACAGATTTTTAGAAAAAAGTGCCAAACATGGACTGCTTTGCCAGATACAGAGTCGCCACCTAAATATTTTATTTTGGGAAATTTAAAAAACCGTGACTCGTTGCCTAAGGCCACGTGTCCGTCATCACCAAAGTTGCCTCGGCTCGGGAACTTGGGTACGATTAGGGAAGGTCACTTCGTGAGCACCCCCGCTCGCCCGATCAAAGATCGGCCTCTACTAACCATGCTATCAAGTTTTGAAACATTGTGTGTTCTTATTCCTGTTATTAGCCTAGATTACTATGTGATGCGCACAGCATACAAGTGTAGACTGGGTCGCCTGAATTGGAACAAAACATTTCATGTTTGTTTTTGAAAGATGGTTTGCTGCTCGCAAGTAGGCTTAAAATGCAGATTTTGCCACCCGCGGGTGGGCTTAGAAAAGATGGTTTTGCCACTATCTAGTGGGCTTAAAACTCACAGTTGATGATTTGTTCCAATCCAAGTAACCCAACCTTCACCCACAGGCATTCAGGCAGTTATATCACATATGCAAATAGCCTCATGGTAAGCATTCTATTCATGACAGCACTCACACGCATGCAAGGATGCTAAAGCATAAAACTTACCGAGTACTCCAAGCCAAAAAAGAAGCTAATTAGAAATCCATGCATGATCCTAATTATACAGAAGTGCTTAATGCAACACATGTAAGAAATACAACTATAGCAGGCTCGACTATTCTAAACATGGCATATGAGATGCAACAGCTAACAAGTACTCAACTAGGAAATTGAAATACAAATATAGTTAGTATGATGCGCCGAGCCCGGTGCATGCAAAACAGATGAATGATGCAAACATGCTGTCATACTTTATGCTAATTTAAACATGCCCTAATCTAACCATCATAAGCAGGTAAATAAAAGGGAAGAAAGACGTGGGGTTGGAAGACATACAACACACACACGCACACTTATTACAATTATGCCCTCGCGCAGAGGGTCTGAATAAATAGTACAGTCCAAATATTACAGTCCAAATAATACAGTCCAAACATATACAAATTCCTAATTAATTTACAAATTAACTAAGAAAGCTGTAAACTGGCATGCAAGCCAGGAACTGTCTTGACTCTGATGAATGATGCATGTCTGGGCTGCCTTGCGCGGAAATCCACTGGGATGCCCTGATTAGCCTCTGTTTTGTAATTTTTCTTGGAAAGCGCGCCAAGCTCCGAAAGGTCGCTAATTCTTGATTTGCTGCAACAGAGAGCAGGAAAGGGGCATAGCAATGTATTTTCACAAATGTATGCATGTCTCGATCCTCGTGCCACCAATCACGCATATCGATGCATAATGGCCGAGGGGTCGAATTGCACAACTCAATATGAAATGGATGCACATGAAAACTCAACTAAAACCTAACTCCATCATGGATAATCCGGAGTGTCGGTAACTGGGAATTGAGATACGTTCCGTCACTCGGAGTACGAAACGTACCTCGTTTCCCGTGCCCGGGCTAACTCCTATCCCAACCATGATGCAATATGCATGACATGCATGAAATGCAACTAAGATACAACCTAGCATACACAATGCTATGAAATGGCATACACGATGCGCTAATCATATAACCTAGCATACACAATGCTATGAAATAAAATGGCATACACAATGCACAATGGACTTACACCAACACAAGTGGACCTCAGCCACACTCACATAAGAGGCCATAAGATGAAAATGAGACAACTCGAAGTGCGTGCACGCGTGTACGCAAACCGAGGACCGAACCTACGGCACGGAATGCCACTCTAACAAGACATGGCAAAACATGGAATATGGCATATGATCATGCAATTTTCAGAGGCAAAATGAGATGCAAAACAGCCCCGAATCATGGCAAAATGATACCCGATGCATGGAACGAGTCCCGAAACATGAATTTTGGCGCATGAAATGGCCTATAGCTATGCAATGCATGCATAATTTGAACATGAAGTATGAAGAAAGAAGCTAGGCAGCCCCAAAACAAGCATGTTTACAGTTTAAAGCAAGGCCAAACATGGAACACAAATGAGGCTAGATTAGCATACAAAAATGGGGCCAAGAGAGGGGTAATGAAGCAACTCACAAATGATGGCCCTAAAAAGAGAAGGGGCCTTCTACAATATTTAAGAGGGGCCAAAAATATGATGTTTTACAGTTGATTTCCAAGCCCAAAACAATATACAAGTATGCTCAAAATACTATGCAAGATTAAGGCCAAAAAAGGGCTACAACATAAAGTATACAAAGGATGTCTCAAACAGCCATAGATCCTTAATGAAACATGAAGAGGGGGTCAAAATAGGGCCATTTTCAGTTCAGACCAAAGTCCAAAAACAGAGACACAATAGGCTAATAAATCATGCAAAAATGGGGACCAAAGAGGGGGATAATGACAAGTGGCACATGGAGGTCCCAAACAGTAATGAGCCCTTCTTCAATGTTGAAGAAGGACTCAAAAAAAATCTCACTTACAGTTTATTACATGCCCCAAAACAGATTACACATAGGCCAAAAATAACATGCAAGATTAGGGCCTAAAGGAGAGATAAAGAAGGAAGTGCAAGATGGGGACCTCAAATGACAAAATTCCCTTAATGAAACATGAAATAGAGCTCAAATAAATGGTACTTTCAGTTTTGGTCGGAGCTCAAAACAGCAAGAAAAAATGGCTAAGAAAACTTGCAAAAATGAGCTAGAAAGAGGGAGAAATCAACTCACCCTTGAAGACCAATCCTTTGCTACCTCTTGGACCAAGAAAAGCTGCCTCCTAGCCTCTGAGAAGACCTCCAAGCTGCTGGAATGGAAGTGGTAGTGTGGTGCTAGGTGGTGATGAAGAAAAAGGGGGAGAACTTGGTTGTTTTTTAGGGTTAAAGAGAGAGATGGAGGGAGGTATGTATATGCAAGCTCAAGGAAATTTTTCCAACCCTCAAGACAGAGCTGGAGGCTCTGTTATGTAGACAAAAATGGGGGAGAAATGGAGGGAAAAAGTGGGGGGAAAATGGATCAAGTTTCCCCCCAAAAGTTGTCCCCCGGATACAGGTTTTTGGGGGGAAAA
>NW_021026752.1:635900-665450 GCF_004153795.1 Camellia sinensis | reverse complement strand
AGACAGAGCGGCAGGTGCTCCTACGGCGAGTAGGACTCGAGCGACGAGGGCCAGGACTAGAGGAGTTCCTTCCACCGGACAAGCTACTGGTTGGCTAGAGATTCTGACCATGCTAACATGTTGGAGGCAGATTGGGATGTCATACCAGATTCAAATTGAGCCGGCAGAGGCCGGACATAGATACGTCAAAGCTCACGATGCACCTCCGGTATGTACCACATATTTCCCAGTTTTCCATTCTCTTTATGATATTCGTTCTTTCCGGATACTGATCATTTCTAATGCATTTGCAGGCACCCCCGGGGTACACTGAGGGATTGCTCGAGCTAGTAGCGTCATTCGAGAGCATGATACTAAGGAGGGAGGCACTGCTCAGTCTTCATGTCATCCAGGTATTTTCCCTATTCTCTACCCGCAATTCAGTATTTTCTACATAGTTGTACACATCATTCTCATGGAAGCACTGATACTCATACCACAGTATACATTCCGCCCCTTGTTACAGCACACTAACATGCTGCATTGACATACTGTACTGCACTTGCACTGTATCTGGCTCATTGCATTCTTCCACTTTCATCATATTACATCTGCAACCATACTTCGTATCTGATGCTTTAACACTGTATTTTTTTTCAGGGTCCAGCCTTATCGAGAGTACTAGATGCAGCAGTTGCGCCTACACCATCACCACCTCGTCGAGCAGCAAAGGGGAGGGAGAGACGGGCCCCATCACACAACCGAGAGGAGCATCGTGGTCGAGGCCGAAGGAGCCCTTCAGAGCCAGTGTTGAGTGACGACGATGCCGAGACCAGTGGCTCCAAGGAGGCAGTGAGTCTACAGTTTGAGTCCTCTGAGAGTGGAGATGACGGTGGCTCTAGATCTGAGAGTAGAGGCAATGCTGAGCCGAGCTCTGAGGCAGAGAGCGATGATGATTCTGGTTCTGGCTCGGCATCTGAGTCAGATAGTGGTGCTGATGGAGACAACTCTGAGTCCTCGCCCAAGAAGAGGACGAAGAGGGCCTCTTGAGCCTGAAATGGCTGGCGCTGATTTTCTTGTATTTTTGCTTGGCTTCTTTTTGTTAGTAGCATTAGCACATGTATAGCTTCAGACAAGTTTTATTTGAACTTGTACTCCTCTTTTGTAAATAAAATGAAAAAAAGAACCATAATCAGAATGAAAAAACTCAAGGTTTTTATGAAAAGTTTGTTGCCCTTTTTGCATCATGAGCACTAAATATGTATGACAACGGACACAAAATTGGAATGGACAAGAGCACATTTGATTGAAACAGAATCTTAATCAGGTAACTCAATAAGCAAAACTATGCCACAACAAATGACATACAAAAATAGCAAACTTGCTAAAACCGAAAGAACTCAAAACAAACAGACTAAAAGCAGAACAAAACACATGCTTCCAGTACTGTTTAGCACAAAGGTGGACAGTAGGTCAAAGTGAGAGACTGCCGGCCACAAAAAGGGGTTGCCGGCCATGAGAGAGGGCCTGCCAGCCATCAATGCCTTTTGCCGGCTATCAATAGTGGCCTGCCAGCCACAAAAGTAGCCTGCCGGCCACCAATGTGCAAAACCTGCAGATTGTTGACAACTGGCTTCCACTCACTGCTTTATCTTCTAGAAAATGTTGAGCCTCGTAGTTGCTTCTCCAGAACTCATTTAAGCTACTGTTTTTGCCACAAATGGAGCCATTTCTTGCCCAAAAACTCTCGGATTGGATTGCAACTCTGGACGGCTCGAAAAATGTGAATTTCTGGGGTTTCGGCTTAAATGCACTATTCCTGCTAAGTCATTCTCTGCTTTGTTTTCCATTCCTTCATGTTGTAGCTAGATGCTGGGACCCGATTACATACATCTTTAACTTCAAGGGACAAGAAATATGCCCAACAATTGAAGAATTCCAAGTGTTAATGGAATCCCGGCAAGATGAGGAAATTTTACCTTAGCCCCATTTTGGCCACATCCAAGCTTTAGGACGGATGTGTGGGCTTACTTTACACGAGGCACGATCCTTGGTTCATAACAGAGAGCTGGACATTCCCAATTTGATTCATCAATTTTCCGACGCCAGAGGTGGGGTTTTCGACAACATGCCCTTTTCCTGTGCATGTTAGCTCATTTCTTTCTTGCCCCTAGTTTTGGCGCGTCTAGCATTCGATTGGTCGAAGTAGCCTAAGGTTTGAAAGAGGGCAAGAGTTGCATTGGCTTGGTGTTGGCCGAGACTTTGATGGATTTAGAAGCCTTCCATCGGCGAGAGACTACCAAATTCGCAGGAAGTCCACTACTTTTACAGGTAATGTTTCCCACCCTTTCTTATATGTATTTCTCACATCTCTCGGGACTCTTACTCTCTTTCCTTTTTTTCTTTTTTTTAAAAGCCCTTTTCTCACTTTTCCCTCAACATACACCTCTCTATTCTTTAATATCTCTTTTCTTTCATTCCTCCCCAGGTGTGGCTCATGGACAGACTGAAGGAAGTGGATGCATGCCCTGAATACTCGGCATAGGGCTATTTCTTCCGTCACCGCCTAGTGGATTTCCCGAACGAGAGATGATGGTGCCGCTGGATGTGTAACATGTCTGCTGTTAAATGAAATGAACTACAGCATGACTCGACAACCTGGCATTCAGCTGATTGGCCTGACACACTATGTATTCTACTTCCCGTTCTAGTTCCGACGTTAGTTCGGGCATGACCAGACTTGCCCAGAAGAAGGGATAGAGTACCCGGTTTCATTCCCCATCGATGGCTCACACTTGGCTAGGTACTTAACTGCTTGGAGGATAAGAGAGCTTATAGCTCCTACCCTAGTTTTAGCTACGCCCTTTCTGGTGAGTGCCTAACTGGCTAAAAAATGAAGCACAAACCGAGCCCACTTTGGCATCAGAAGCCTCCACAAGCACAAGTGGGGGACGTAGGAGCACCTGACTCATCTATGCCCCTAGTTTATTGTTTTGATCTTACTTTTAAAGTTTTATGAATGTAATAAAAATAACTTTGACTTGTGTCGAAAAGTCAAAAAATACACTTATTTAGTCTTCCCAAACTAGGATTTAATGTTAAGCATAGTTCTAGAGGTCCATCGCTTTGCGTTCCAATTCGAGAGAGCATGTTCTCTCCAGATGACGGAACTTACTTTAACGATTTAAATCGTTTATTTTTAGCATCAATCAAAAAGATTATCATACAAAAAATAAAATTTATTGGATAATTATAATCACATGATTGAATCATATTTTCTTTTAAAAAATATATGACAAGTCTAATTTTGAAAATAAGCCATCCTATTATTTTGAAGTCAAATGTAATTTAATTATGTGATTTTAATAATTCGATCAATTTAATTTTTAATATGAACAGTCCACTAAAAAATATAATAAAAAATAAATGATTCAATTATTAAAATAGACCCATAGTAATCCCACAAAAACCCAAATACACCCCCTATTCTTTTTTAGGTACATGGGAAAGTTTAATACACTCTCCTATTCAAATAATTAACCAGAGAGAATCTACTCCTATACTAATATTGTGTGTTTTGACTTGATTACCTTGTTTAGGTCTTGTTTGAGAACTAAATATTTTAGTTAAAAAATTATTATAAATTATTATATTATTTTTTTTATTTTTCTATACATCTTTTATAAAAAATAAAAAAAATATTAAAATAATATATTTTCAAATGACACCTTAAATACAAATTTGGAAAAGCTACTCTTTTTTTTTTTTTTTTACAATTTCCACACCTAACATGGACTTTGAAAATTATTGATTCCCTTTGAGGGTTTGAATATAGTTTTTATCTTTATTCTTTGATGTTTCGTCATTTCAACGTACGGACAGCTGTACTTGCCGTGCAAGACCTCTCGTCCTTGCCCCTTTGGAAATTATAGTGGAATTTTTTTGTTGTTAGACATTTTTACATAATGCAAATCTTATTTAGGGTTAGAAAAATATTTGAGAGTCATAAAAATAGTGATTTAAATAGCTTAAAATTGTTAAAATAATGTCGTTTTGACAAGTTTTGCGTCCAAAACGACGTCATTTTGGTAATTTTGAACCATTTGAGCCACTGTTTTTGTGGCCCTCTACCGTTGCTGTTAGGGTTATTTTAAAAAGTATTAAAAAAATAATTTTTTTATTTATTATGAAACAACTTGTATAAAATAAAGAGGTAATATAATTTAAATAAGTTAATAAAATAATAAATTAAATTTTTTTGACACTTCTCAAAAGAGTGCTTAATGTAAATCTTATTGCAAATTATTAATAGTCACATTTAATGACTATCAAATAATTTTTTTTATTTCTGAAGTCATTTAAAATTGCAAAGATCAAGGGTGTTTGGAAACTTGGTTTTTAAGTTTTTTTTTTTTTTTATTATAAGACAAATGTTTTACAATACTAAAAAAATAAATTCAAATAAAATATCACATTAAACTTCATAATCATTTTACTTTTTTTCTTACAAATATCACATCTACCCATAAAAAAATCTAACTATCTTCCCAAACACAAATTTTTTTTTCTCCAATAGGCGGTGTTTGGCAACAATTTTTTTTGGGTTTTTATTTTTTATTTTTTCCACTAAAAGACAGTTTTTGCAAAACAAAAAAAAAATATCCAAACAAAATATCACATCAAACCTCATAATCATTTTACTTTTTCTCTCACAAACATCACATCTAACCACAAAAAAATCCAACAATCTTCTCAAACACAAAAAATTTTTTCTCCAATAATATTTTACAACTAAAAAAACTTATATAAAACCCACTTCCCAAACACCCATATAATATCGTACAACTAAAAAAATCTACAAAAAAACCTACTTCCCAAACACCCACTTAGTGTGTTTAGTTTCAATTTTTTGAACTCAATTTTCTAGAAATTGAGTTTTTTGCTTTTTGTTTTTTTTAGCGAATATTTTTAAAATTTTAAGTAATTTTTTGACTGTTTTAGATGTACCTTACTTATATGTATCTAAATAGTAAAATATTTGTGAAAAAATATTTTAAAAATTAATAAAAACACAAAATATGAAAAATATACTGAATTTTCATATTTTTACTTTTATTTTTGATATTTAGTGAATTTCTTAAAGATTTTTTTCAAATATTATACCTTTTAAGTGTATTTATGTTAGATTTGCTTAAAAATTAAAAAAAATGCTTAAAATATTAAAAAAATTCAATGAAAATAAAAAAAAATATGATAAATGAAAAAGTAATTTTTTTTAAAAAAGTAAATTCTAAAAATAAAAACCAAATAGAGTGGTTATGTTTTACGGTGGCTCGTCCATTAGGTGAGCTAGATCCTCACTTAAACCTCTAAATTTTTATGTTATTTGATAATTGTCAAATGGTTCAGTCAAATAAAAAATAAATAAAAAATTCTTCTCTAAAGACTCGATGAAATAAAAATGAAAAACCTTTGTCCAAAGGCTCAACTAACCAAAATATAGATATATATATATCTATATATCCTCCTAATCTAAATACCTATTGAAAGAAAGTTTTCGTTTCATAGCAAGGCCCACCAAAAATAAATTAAGAAATATTTTACAATACAAATACTTGATTGATTGTAAAGAAATAAAAATTAAGGAATTGATTGTCAAAATTAAAAATTGAGAGATCTAATAAAAATACAAAGAGTGTTAAGTGTACTCAACCATATATATAAATCATATGACCAAATTATCATAGATAGAGCAGTATATAGTAGCAACCGCTAATTATGTTTTGCTCTACACAACTATGTTTGATTATCACCCTTATTCCTTAAACTTTAAACAACATATTTAACTCCCTCAATTGTTAAGAATAGTACGAAGACCCTTTTTAGATAGAAGAAAGTGAAACAACAACCAACTCTGTTAGGTAGCTCGAAACTTATGGCTCGAAGAGTGGCCTGAAATCATGTCTTCTTCTTTCATCTCTTCTCTCCTCTTCTTATCTTTTCAAATGAAAATGTTTGGTGGCCACAAATTTTGTGACTCAAATGGCCCGAAAATGTCAAAACGACGTCGTTTTGACATTTTCAGGCCATTTGAACCATAGAATTTGTGGCCACCAATCATTGTCCCTTTCCAAAAATCCTTCCCTTTCTCTGCATAACAAAACCCCCAAATCTCTCATCAATAGCAACCAAAACCAAAACCACTCTCACTCTCTCTCTACCTTTCTCTCTCCTCCACTTGTCTTAGTATCCAAAACCTTGCCCTTCAAACTCTCCCTTATTCTCTCTTCCCAAAACCCATAATCTTCTCTCCTACCTTGCACTGTGTGGACATTAGCTTTCATGGTGGCACAACAAGAATCAAATCCATTGCCATTCATTAAGAAGGTATTGTTTGCAGAGACAATGTGATAATGAAAAGACCAGGGAGTTTGAAATCTTATAAAACACAGCCACATAAACGTACTAAAACAAAAAAGTAAAACCACCTTTCCTAGATATCCCAAACTTTCCAAGAAAATGTCGAGAAAATACGAACAATTGGCCATACAGTAAAAATATTTTAGACTAGGGCCGGCCTGAGATTTGTGGGGTTTAAGGCAAACTATGAAAATGGGGTCCCTCTAATATATATATTTTTTTAATAAAAAATCTATGCATAAAATGGTAAGCATTCACAAATTTTTTATTTAAGTATACTTGAACTATACTTCCTAGGAAACATGACTATAATGACAAATACTTCAATCCACAAATCACAAACACTTCAAATCAATCCACAAATTACAAACACTTTAATCCACAAATCACAATCCACTGATCTAATAGCAAATAAATTATAAAAATATAATTTAATGAAACAAAATTAGGGAAAAAAATTATTCAATTAAGGGCTAGTTTGGCATGTACTAAATAAGCCAAAAAGTCACTATCTTATTTAAGTTACATCATCTTATTTAAATCACATCATCTTATTTAAATCACATCACCTCTCTAACACATCACATCAAACCCAACCTAAACCCAACCCAAACCCACCAATAAGTCAAAAAGTACACTTTTTTAGGACATCCCAAACCAACCTTAAAACTGATAAATACCTAGGTAAAAAAATTAGGGCTAAATTATTTATTCCACTAAAATCTAATTGATAAAGAAGGTAACAAAAAAATTAGGGCAAATTTATTATTTCACTAATTGATAGAGAAAGAATATAGAAAAAAAATTAGGACAACTTTATTTAATAAAATCTGATACTGAGAGAGAGGACCTACCATGAGAGAGAGTGTATGTGTGACAGAGTGAATCACCGGAGGAGTGTGTGAAAGAAAGAGAGTGAGTCGCTCACAATGCTGTGCTATGCGTCTGCCTTTAACTTGGTATACATACTTCCGTCTTCATTTCATCACTTCGTTAAAGAGAGAGATTGAAAGCAGAAGCACACTAGCAGTGCACTGAAGTGATGTTGTATATTGTATATTGTATGTATGGTTTGGGTTGGGCCAAACACTTTATTTGTTTTTTTTTTTGTTTTTTATATATTTTATTTTAATAAATATGGCCCAAACCACACAAATATGGACTAAACTAAACATGAGCCCAATAAAACATTTTGGGGCCCTTTAAATTGATCCTAAAAAAAAAAAAAAAAAAAAAAAAGGAGGGGGTTGAGGGCCCTATTTTTGGGCCAAAATTTGGGATCTAAGGCACAAGCCTTACCTGCCTTAGGTCAGGGCCGACCCTGTTTTAGACCCAAATCCAAAGAAATCAAAACAAGATTCTTCAGGTGAATCAATCTCTCTCACCAATCCAAACCCATCTTCAAATTCAACTCCACTTTATCAAACAGCTAGTTTTCACCAAAGCTTCGAGTTACGAGTTCGAAATCAAGAAAATTGATGCTAACACTTACAGAATAGCTTCCATGGAAGGTGGGTCATCCTCTTTTCCAAAGAATGCCCATGACCATTGAAGCTACAAATCATCAAATTATTTACCTTAAACCCAGATTCAGATATATGAAGCAAGAATTTTCACAGAAGCAACAAAACCCACTTGGAAATTTCTTTCTCTGTTCCCCTTCTCTTTTTTGTTCTTCTTCTCTCTGCCTCCTTCATTTCTCTCTCTTGCTCTCAAATCAATTTTAGAGAAGAGAAAAGAAAAGAAAAAAAAAAAATCTAAAACGACGTCCTTTTGAAATTTCGGGCCACTCAAGCCGTGAGAATGACGAGCTAGGAAGCTTTATTCAACAACCATTTTGATAGTTAAAGTACACTTTTCACTGTTCTTTTTCCTTCAGAAGGTTGCTAAAAGTCGTCAAAATTGAAGAAATTTAAGTATTGTAGCTATTATCGATCAAAACTAGTATTAGACTAGCCTTGAAGAACCAAAGGTCTTCTATTATCAATTAATTAATTAATTTTTTATTTTTATTTTTTTTGTCAAAACACTCATAATTATTAAATCATTAATAATTTTAATATAATAAATGACAAATTACACTGTCTCTATAATTTGAGATTTGTGTCACTTTAATCCCTGACTTTTTAATTGTGACACATTTGACCTTGAATTTTAAATCTTGTTTCAAATAAGGATAATTGAAAATACCATTGCTCAAATTCAATGGCAAAGTCGTCAATTTGATAAAATATAAACAAATTTGACAAAAATAAATGTCAAAAAAATATTTTTGAATTTTTAAAAATTATTTTTACCAACCAAAGATAATTATGTAAAATTGATAAATCTTTTACATATTTATTTATAAATTAACTTTTATTATGTGTTTGGATGATGATCATGAAATAATACTATCTGTTATTAACAACAAATTAATAGAATAGAGTAAAGATGTACTTACTAAGAGAGCCATAACACATCCTGTGACTTTTGCTGGATTTTTGTGGTATTTTTCAATTGAAGACATCAGTGTGTTCCTTATTGCTTCTGCCCAATTGTATTTTCTCATTGAGTTTATGTCTTCCATGTAATTAAGAAATACCCATCCAACTGTTGTTCCTGATGTAGAGAAAAAAAGCTTCAAACAAGTATACATACACAGCATCCTTATCACATCTTCAGTGTCTTCTTTCTTCTTGCCTTTCAATGCTTTTTGCAACAAGTCTATGATGGTTGTGCTCGATAGCCTTTCAGTTTGTATAGATCTTCTTGTCAGAAATGATGATATACTTTTATTTCCATAACCAAGATGCATCGGCTCATCTCTACAAGATATACCGAAGATGGACTTGATGTCTTCTATTGTTAGCTTTACAGTTTCTGGTCCTAACTGGAAAGAACCACTGTTGCCTGGCTGGTATGTTTGAATTATTTTCAATGCAATGTCATCATATTTTTTGCACTGTTTATAATTCATCTTGTTTTTCAATATTGCATCAAACAATAACCAAAATGGAGTTTTCTTTAACCCATTAATATACTCATTCCTGAGTTTGATGTGCTGTAATAGCTTCACTATTGTCATGATGTTTGATCCGAAAGTTAATCTCCATTCTCTACGCTTTCCCTTTTTCTTTTTATCCGTTGAAGTTGATTTTTTATGCTTTCTTATCGTTTTCTTTGCATTACTTTTTAGTCTTGGGGAACTGTAGACCGCCCGGAACTCCGCTCCGCGCGCGAGGGCATGAATCGTTGTTCATAGCTACTACAGTTCGGACTCATGTCATGGTTCTGAATCTAATCTCACAAAGTGCAATGTAAGACTGATAAATCACCAAAGAGTCCAAATCCGGCAAATCGTTTTGGAAAATCGATTTTAATCAAAAAGTGCCAAACATGGACTGCTTTTCCAGATTTCAGAGTCGTCGCCTAAATATTTTATTTTGGGAAATTTAGGAAACCCTGACTCGTCCCTAAGGCCACGTGTCCGTCATCACCAAAGTTGCTTCGGCTCGAGAACTTAGGTACGAGGGAGGAAGGTCATGAAATGAGCACCCCCGCTCACCCGATCAAAGGATCGGCCTCTACTAACATGATACGTTGTTTTTGAAAACACATGTGTTCTTATTCCATTTTATTAGCTAACCTTTACTACGTGATGCGCACAGCAAACAAGTATAGACTTAATCACGCAGATTGGAACAAAATAACTCATGTTTGTTTTTCGAAAATGGTTTGAAGTTGCTATTCGCAAGTAGGCTAAGACGCGAATTTTTCACCCTCAAGTGGGCTTAGAAAAACATGATTTTGCCACTTCAAGTGGGCTTAAAAATCACAATCATCGAGTTGTTCCAATCCAGGCAATCAAGCCTTCACCCATAGGCATTCATGCAGTTAAACACTTAAGCAGTTAGCCTCATGGCAAGCATGCTATCATGGCAGTCATTTACACACATGCAAGGATGCTAAAGCGTAAATACTCACAGTGTACTCCGAGCCAAAACAGAAGCTAGTTAGTAATCATGCATGATCCTAGCTATGTTATCAATGCCTAATGCAACACATGCAAAAATGCAAATAAGATGGGCTCGGCTATTCTAAGATGGCATAAGAATGCAACAATTGATACATGTATTCAAATAGGAATTGAAATACGATGCAGTTTGAATGATGCGCCGAGCCCGGTGCATGCAATACGAATGAATGATGCACGCATGCAAACATAAGTATGCTAATTGAAACATGCTCTAAAACTAACCATCAAAAGCTGATAAGTAAAAAGGAGAAAGAAATGGGGTTAGAAGACATACACACACACGCACGCTTATTACAACATTCGCACTCTCAACGGAGGGTCCAAATAAATCAACTAACTAGCTATGCTAAGCTAATTATTTACAAACCAACTAATTAATCAAACTAATTAAGTTATAAAACCAACTACGTATGAAAAGCATCTAAATTAGGTCGCCACAGCTCCGCCTTGAACAATGAAGGGTGCATGATCGGTCGCGTCCTCCCAGAAATCCACTACCTTGCCTCAAGATGCCTCTGTTTGCCCACCTTCTGTACTTCTGAAAATTCTGACCCACCTTAGGGACATGCTGAGGGATGGTCGGCCAAGAGGGATGGCCATCGGCCAATTCTGATAGTCGATCAGCAGCTTTGGTGGTCGGCCGGCAGCTTTGATGGCCGATCGGCCACTGCTTCCTGTAATTTCTCCTTTTGCTGCAGCAGAGCACAAACAGAGGCATAGCAGTGTATTTGTAAGGAATGTGTGCACAACCACCCTCCCTATCATTTCTCAAGCTCAAGGGAGTGCGATACTCGACTCTCGGGCCACCAACCGAGCATCGTAATGCACGATGGCCGAGAAGCCAAATTGCACAAGTCAATGTCAATGAATGCACACAAAACACATAAGGGCCTTCACATCTATCATGCTTGATCAAAAGGGTCGACAACCGAGAAATAAGGCGCGTTTCATCACTTCAAGTATGAAACGCCCCACGTTTCTCGTGTTTGGATTGACGTCCAATCCGAACACAATGCAATGCAACAGCATCAATGTTAATGTGGCATGCACAAGGTTCCATCACATGAACAAAGCATGCAAGGCATGTTTGGAAGCTAAAGCATCAAAGCAAGTAAAGAGCATCATACAAGAGGCATGCAATACAATGCCCAATGGACTTAAACTAATTATGGATAGACATAAACCATGCCACACCACAACTTAGGCACAAAAGGGGCAAGAACACATGCGCATGTGATAGCTCATCGACTAGGCACAAGGGTCAACTCTTAAAAGCACTTAAAGAGTGAAAAAAATGGAATTGTGACAATACTATATGCTCTAAAATATCATTCCAAATGATGCTAAAACATGCAACTACCACAAATAAGGCATGCTAGGAGGCTCAAAGCTTAAGGCTAGCGAAGACACTTGTACCATAGCCATATCAAGCAAGCCCCAAAGGGCCAAGATGACTCAAAACAGTCCTAAGGTAGGTCAAAACAATGCTAGAAACATGCTTGAACATAGCCAACATATGCTAGAATTAAAGGCATGAAGCATGGAGCATACTAGGCCAACAAAGAGGGCTACACTACACCTACCAAAACCAAGCATGAGATGACTTCACCAACTAAAATCAGAGTTAAGGCATGTTAAGTAATGACCAAAAACAAGCTGGAATGAAACCAACACATGCTAGAAAGATGAGCCAAAACCTTAAGCATACAAGGCTAACTTGCAAGGATTACACTACAAGTGTAAAAAGCATGCATGAGGTAACCAAACCAAGCTAAAATAGAGCTATATCATGGAAAAACAAGGCCTAAGACATGCTGAAATGGAGCCTCAAGGAGGTAGAAAAACATGCTAACTTAGTGAGCCATCAACACAAGCACACAAGATACAAAAGGGGCGGACCACCCCCACCTATTTTGGGTCCCAAAACACACTTTCCACCACTAAAATTCCTCAGGAATTCAGTGGTGAAGAGGCCAAACAAAGGTGATCCAAAGGCCTAAAAGAGATGGCTCAAAACAAGGCCAAAATAGCACAAAAGGGGGTAGACCACCCCCAACACCAAAGAGGTCTCAAACAAACACTTTAAGCACTTGAAAACAAGACTTTTTACAGTTGAAAGCTAAGCCAAAAGAAGCATGCAAATATGGCTAAGTAAGCAACTACAATTTTAGAACAGCAACTTCAGAGGAAAAAACCAAGCTTAAACAACTCAAATGCAACCTCCAAGAACCTCAGCTCAGTAGTGAAGGTGTTTCACTAGGTGCTTTAGTGCAAAAGTGTGAAGAAAAATCACTTTAAGGCACAAATAAGTACAAATATAGAGAGAGAGGGAGAAATATATATATATATATATATAGAGAGAGATATCTTGTCTCTAATGCAAATTTTCAGAACCTCTGGAAAGGGAGAGGGACCTCCCCTCTTATAGAAATCCAAGTCCCAAGCTTGTTGAACAAGATAGGAGCTTGTTAAAATCCCTCCATACACGTGTATAGAGGGTGAGTTCTGTGCTCACCAGCTGGCACAACTGACAACAAAATATCTGCAAAAAAAATAAAAGGACCTCGGCCAACAAACATGGTCGACTGGCCAACAAAGGTGCTGACCGGCCACCACTGATGGCCGATGAAAAGAAGGAATGGCCGATGGGTAAGGGGCCTGGCCGATGGGTTGGAGGGCTGGCCAAAAGGCCACACCCTTCCCTCAGAAACAAAATCACAAGCTCTTGGTCCACAACCAAGCACAAAACAGACAAGTTAAGAGGCTCCAAGGCAAGGTGCACAGCCGAGACCTTTAGAAACTCAAAATGAACACGAGCATGGATGATTATGGAGTGTTCAAACGATGACATCCAAGTCTTGAGAACTGTCAAAAATGGGGTGTCTACAGTGGGAAGGGGTGATATATATACTGGGGTCATAAGGGACGACCAGTGTGTGGATGAGGTTTATATGCCGGGGTGGAGGGACTTGATTATGTGGTAGGAGAGGATTTGTAGTGACGTTGGGTTTTTGGGGAGGTGCTATCACCTTATTGTTGATGAGATCTTGAATCTCATGACGCAACCTATAGCATTGACTAGTGTCATGACCGTGTTACTGGTGAAAAGCACAGTATTTGGCCGGGTTATGTTTCAGTGGAAGAGGATCGGGTAATGGGCATTGTTCTAACGGCTTAAGATGCCCCTTTTTGATCAAGACCCCTAGGGCTTTGGATAAAGGCATGTAGAATGGGGTAAAGACCCTTTGAGATTGGGCTTGGTTGGCTGAGGTTTGTGGATTTGTATTGGCGAATAGGTTGGCAGTTTTGGGTGTAGTGGTGACTACATTCACATCAAACGGCCGTGCAGAGGTGCTGCTACTTGTGGCTGCATTGGAACTACGTGTAAAGGGCCTCTTGGGCTGTTCCTTCTCATCAGCTATCAGCCTCTGTTTCATCGCATCTTCAATCTGAACCCCTATCTCATGAAGCTCAGCGAATGTAAACAATGGCAAGACTATCATCTTCTACAATAATCTCCCTTGCAGATTGCGAACCACCATTCTAATTTGATCCTTCTCGGATGGCCTGATAGTTATCATCGAGGCTTTAGCCCTCCATTGCGTCACAAAGTCCGAGAAGCCCTCCTTTGGCTCCTGACGGGTCGCTTCAAGATCACGAGTTGTGACCTTGATCTGGGTATTGTAAGAGTACTGCACGATGAAGGCCTCAGCCATTTTCTCTCAGTTCCGTTTCACTGAGTCTTCCATCTTTGCATACCAGATGGCTGCTATACCCAATAGGGTCCGACCAAAAAGCGATAGCTTTTGAAGTCTTGTAAGACCCATTGGTCACAGGATATTAGAGAATAACCGCATGGAGCCATCAAACCGGTCTATGTGTGGCATCTTGAATCTGTCCGGCAGAGTTACTACGGAGTCTGTGTATCCATCCTCGATGTCCGGGATTGAATTCACACCCTGTGCCCGCTTGAAAAGATTTTCTAGCTTGTTGACCTTCGGTGCAGTGGGGTCAACCTCAAATTCAAATAGCGCCTCAGTTTGGTACATTGGTGCCTTGGAGGTTTGCAGTGGGATCGGATCTATTGGAATGCCCAGATTCTCTTGGACATTGATAGTGACTCCGGGTGCTGGAATACCCGCTGAAGGTGCCTGGGATGCAGAAGCTACTGCCAGATGTGGTTTCTGTTGCTGCAACCTATTTATCACTTTTGCTTGCTAAGCTATAACTTCAGCTTGGTAGGCAACATCTAATTAGATGGTTTCAATGGTCTGTTGGAGATGACAGAGCAAGTCTTCCATGCTAACCGAGTGATGTTGTGCTATCAGAACTGGCGAGTAATCTCTTACTGGAGTGAAAGTAGAAGATTAAGCCTAATTGGGCGCAAGTGAAGTCAAAGGTGACAGCCAGACCAGTGAATTATGCCTAACCCTCTTCTGTCTTGTAACTGGTGGGAGTGAAGCAAACACAGGCTGTCTCCTAACAAGATCCCCGGATCTGTAAAGTCTTCTTACACGAGTCCATAATGCTTAGGGGGGAACAAAATCGTCTGAAGCAATTGTGATAAACTACCTCACAAAAAGAAATAAAGCAAAAGAAAGTAAAAATCAGAAACCGCACAACACCTCAGCTCAAATGTGAACAAGACACAGTTGTAATCATAAGCTGTAGAACTACACTCAACACTGATTTCTGGCCCCAAAAACTAATACCCAAACTTGCAACTGACACATATATTCCTATAGAGTTTCACTCTAAAAGCACATACCAGTTAAGTGAGAGCCAAAACACCCCTATGATGAGGTAAGGTTACCCTATCCTAGTTTGATCAGGAACTAGGGTTAGCTATTCAAGCAAATTGGTTTCATATAATCTTGCATTCGGGTTAGCAACCTGTTTTAGTTTGGAACAGTCTCTATGGCTTTCGATATGTAACTAGGCCGATTGGTCAAAAAGGGTACCTCAACAAGATTACCTAATATATCTCTCACACCTAACACCGAGAAGTGAAAGGAGCATCAAACAGTACAGCGGTAGTCCAGATCCAAGGGTTGCATTCCCATCATGGCAGAGCCGCAACCGGTCAGTCTTTTGGCAAGCTTTTCCAAGCAAGCCTCGAGCAAACCGTTCAGGAATAGCAGATGGCAAACACTGTGACTTAGGCGCACCGATGCAAACACAAATGCAAAGAAACACATAAGTGTAGATAAAATAACATATCATGAGTTCGAGTCAAGTTCTCTAAATTCCCCAACAGAGTCACCAGAAACTGTAGCTCGCCTTTTTCGGCCCCCATTTCGGAAACTCGAAAGAAGCCTTACAGTTCAAACTCCTGCGGTTCTCAATCTAATCTCACAAGTGCAATATGAAATTGATAAACACCAAAGAATCCAAATCCAACAAATCTTTTTGGAAAATCGATTTTAGAATCAAAAATGTCAAAATTGGACTGCTTTACCAGATACAGAGTCGCCACCTAAATATTTTATTTTTGGGAAAATTTAGGAAACCCATGACTCATGCCAAAGGCCACGTATCCGTCATCACCAAAGTTGCCTCAATTCAGAAACTTAGGTACGAGAGGAAAATGTCATGAATTGAGCACCCCCGCTCACCTGATCAAAGATCGGCCTCTACTAATCATGATATGATTTTTTATAAACATCATGTGCTCTTGTTCTGGTTATTAAGCTAGCTTTACTATGTGATGCGCACAAGTAAGTATAGACTAGTTTGCTCAAGTTGGAACAAATCAAATTCATGTTTGTTTTGTGAAAAGGGTTTGAATTTGCCACCTCAAGTGGGCTTAAAGTTGTGAATTTGCCACCAAACATAGTGGGCCTAAAACTGATTTGCCACTAGACATAGTGGGCTTAAAACATACATTTATTGAATCGTTCCAATTCAAGCAACAAGTCTTCATCCACAAGCATTCAAGCAGTTTAACAAATAAGCATTTAGCCTCGTGGCAAGCATGTTAGATATGGCAATCAGTTACACTCATGCAAGTATGCTAAAGCACTAAGAACTCACCTAGTACTCCAATCTAAGAAGATATGAGTTAGAAAAATATGCATGATCCCTAACTATGCAAGATGTCTAATGCAACACATGCAAATGCTATTTGTAGGCTCGGCTACTAAGCATGGCATATGGATCGATTTTGATACATGTGGTCTAAGCACGTATTCAAAGAAGGTATTGAAATGATAATACAGTTTGAATGATGCGCCGAGTCTCAGTGCATGCAATACGAATGAATGGATGCAAGCATAAGGTATGCTAATTGAAACATGTCCCTAATCTAACCATCAAAAGAAGATAAATAAAAGGGAGAAAGACGTAGGGTTAGAAGACATACACGTTATTACAACATGCTCTCACGAAGGAGAGTCCCAATGAATAAAAGCTAACTGGCTAGCTAAACTAAGCTAATTAAGCTAATTATTACAAAATCGAATGAATAGCTAAACTAATTTAACTAATTATTACAACACTTGAACTAATTAGTTAACTAAATAATCGAATAATCACAACACCAATTAATTAGCTACAACTAACTAATTAAAGAGTATAACACAAACTAATTAAATTACAAAATAGGCCAATCATAGGCTACTTAAGTTAAACTAATTAACAAGATAACTTGTCTCGGGAAGCGAGGGAGGCCCATGCATGCTTGGTTTCCACCCGAAGAACATCCGTTGTCTGCCCTTGAAAGCCTATCTTTGCACAACCTTTGCACTATTTCTTTCTCCAGATCAACTCTGCCATACCTCACAAGCACATTGCTCAAAATTCATTGGTGGCCGGTAGGCCAGAAGTGGTGGCCGACCAACCACCACTGAGGGCTTATCGTCTAACACTGATGGCCTGCCGGCCACTGATGACACACATTTCCTTGTTGCAACAGAGAGCAAAGAGGGCAAAGAGAGGGTATTCTCACAGGTTATTTTTACTTTGTATCCCTTCTTATCATCAAGACAATCTCAAATGAGTGATACACTTGGTTCCAAAACCACCAATCAAGCAATTTCATTGCATGATGGCCAAAGAACCAAGATGTACATGTTAATGAATGCACAAATAAGACTCAACAACCATCACCCTATCATGCATGATCAAGGGCAATAGAAACCTTAAAAATTTGGCACATTTTATCACTTTGAGTATGAAATGCTCCAATTCTACTTGTGTTCAATTAACGTCCGATTGAACACAAGCAACACAAACAAATGCTTACCTTGCACAATTTTACTTGCCACTTTTATTTACTTATTTTAATTACCAACCATTACTTAGTCAATTAAGTCCATTAGTGAGAGTTTTCTAAAGTGAAAGAAGTGTCAACCAAGGGGTGGTTTAAGGCATGAGAGATGTTTCATGCCGTTGGTAATGAACCCTCAAATGAGGATTAAACCATTAAGCATGGACCTCAATCTCAAGCTTAAAGAATCCAAAGTTTGAAACAACCTTTAAAGAAATTAAAAAGTGAAGAAAGGAGGGAGGTTGTAGAGCTTTAGGTGCTGATATGAAGTGCAAAACAACACCAAAACATGCAATCAACTTAAATAAAGGCTGTCTAATGGCCTAAAACACCAAGCTTATGAGGACCTTTACACTAAAACCATGCAAAACAAAACTTAACTGACCCAAACAACCCAAAACAGAGCTAAAGCAGTCTGAAACAAAGGCAAAAATATGTTGGAATATAGCTATAAAAAGCTAGAAAATCATGCTAACACATAGAGTTAATTAGGCTAGCAAACAAGATAGAAGGATGGGAGGCTAACCCCTCTAATTTTGGACTTCAAAACATGTTTTTTGCCACTAAAAATACTCTAAAATTCAGTGGTTAAAGGCCCCAAAAAGGTTGGTTTGAAAGTGGGAAACAAATGTGCAAAAGCCTTAGAAGCAAGGAATAAAGAAGGGTGAGACAGGCCCCCCAACCTAAAATGGCTTAAAACACCAATTTCAACCCATTAAAATAGAGATTTTACAGCTCAAAAAAGGCCCAAAAATGCTGGGAAAAGATAGAGAAACAAGTGTACTAAAACAAGTTTAAAAGACAAGTGTTATATCTCTTGAAGACGAGCACAACTTTAGTCACAAATACAAGTCAAAACCACCTTCAAGAGCTCCAACAAGACCTTAAGGGACCTTAGCTCAAAGGTGATCAATTTTGGTTAAGGAAGTGTATGCAGAAGAGTGATATAACTAGGCAAGTGCACAAAATTGCAAGAGAGAGAGAGAGAGAGAGAAATCTAGAGAGAGAGATATTTTGGTCCCAAATTTTCTAACCTTCAAATATAGGGGAGGACACCCCGTATATATAGAAAAACATGCATTTGGCTGAGTTAAATCAGTCCATACACGTGTATGGTGATAAAGCTCATTGTGCCAACAGCTGGAACAACTGTGCAGGCCACCAATGATGGCCGGCAGGCCACATCACTGGCTAACAAGGCACAATGGTGGCCGATAAGGCACAAAAGAAGGCCAGTAAAGCACTAAAGGTGGCATGCTAGTCCCAGGGTGTTGAGATTTGAAAAACTAGAGTTTGGGGTGTGAAAAACTAAGGTTTTGATCCAAAACAAAGCACAACGGACATGGTTTTAGGGCTCAAAGACAGGGCACCTTGCCGAGGATTTCGAGCACTCAAAACAAACACATACAATCACAATCATCGTGTGCACAAACGATGACGTCCAAGTCTTAAGGACAATCAAAAATAGGGTGTCTATAGGTTGGAAGACATACACATTATTACAACATTGCGCTCTCATGGAGGAGAGTCCGAATCAACTAACTAGCTAACTAAGCTAATTAAAGCTAAGCTAATTATTATAAAACAAATGAAATTAGCTAAACTACTTAACTAATAATTACAACAACAAATGAATTAATTAACTATGCTAGCTAATCAAATTACAACACTTTACCAAATTCAACTAGCTACAATTAATTAATTACAATAAACATTTAAGCTAAATATTTAAACTAAACAGGCTTGATATGCAAGGAATGTTCATGCACGTGCTCAGTTTCCACCCGAAAAGGCCACTATTTTGCTTCCAAAAGGTCTCTGTTGCACAGTAAAACACTTACACTTTTGTCCACCTCCAGAATAGCTCTACTCTGCTCTGCTCAAAAAACACACTGTTGGATTTTGCATTGGTAGCCGGCTAGCTGGCCGGCTAGGAGTGAGGGCCTATTGGCCACCAGTGATGGCCTGCCGGCCATGGAAAGTGGCCTGCCGACCACTACTGCAGGGTTCATCTTGTTGCAATAGAGACCAAACAGAGCATGCACAGGGTATTCTCAAGGGTTGTCTACACAACTCACCCCTCCATATCATCAAACAACTCAAAAGAGAGACAAAACTTGGTCCACAAACTACCAATTCAAGCAATTTCATTGCATGATGGCTTATGAACCAAAATATGCAAGTTCAATAAATGCAACAAAACAAGACTCAAACCTCCTCCCTTTCATGAATTGATCAAGGGAAGTGGTGACCTTGGAAACTTGAACCATTTCATCACTAATGAGTATGAAATACCTTAAGCTTCCATGTGTTCAATTAACGTCCAAATGAACACAAAACCAATTATTATCTTGCACCATTTTAGTCCCATTTTAATTACCTATCATCCTTTAATTCATTGAATCCAATGGTGAGTTTAAGTCCTCTAATGGAAAGAGGGCTCAAACCAATTGTTGTTTTAGGCATAAAAGAGACATCATACCATTGGTAATGTACCCTAAAGGGATTAAACCATTAAGCATGACATCTCAATCTCATGCTTAAACAAACAAGTTGTTTGAAATCATTTTCAAAGCAAAACAAAAACCAAGAAAGGAGGGAGGTTGCAGAAGTGATTAAGAGTGATCACAAGTATAGAAATCCATAAATAAATGCAATCACCTCAAATAAGATGGTGTCTAAGGCCTAAAACACCAAACTCATGAGGACAATTACACTATAAGCATGCAAAACAAAGCTGAAATGCAACAAATAGTTGAAGACAATCCTAAAATAGTCTAAAAATAGTCCTAAAACATGGCAAAATTAAGACAAAAATAGCTAGATTAATATGCCAAAACATGGAGCATGCTAGACTAGTAAGCAAAACACAAGCAGGGGAGGCTAATCCCTCCAATTTTGGACTTCAAAACATGATTTTAGCTACTAAAATAGATCTGAAAATCAATGTTTAAAAGCTCAAAAAAAGATAGTGCAAAGGTGGGAAACATAAGGGAAATGGCCTTGAAAGCAAGGTGCGAAAAAGGGTGAGCCACCCCTCAACCTTTATTGGCCTTAAAACCTAAGCTTCAGTCCAAAAAAAACAGAATTTTTATAGCCCAAAAATAGTTGAAAAATAGCAACAAAAATAGGGAATAAAGCTAATAAAGAGGCAAAGCTTTATACCTTTGAAGAGGAAAACCAATTCCAAGCAATAAACCAAGGCAAACACACCCTCAAGAACTTAAACAAGGCTCAAAGACACCTCAACTCAAAAATGAGGAGGTTTGGTTAAGAGTGTATAGGAAAAGGTGAAGGATATGCAACCAAAGGTTAAGAAATTTGTAAGAGAGAGAGAGAATTGTAGAGAGAGAGGAAAAATTTTGCTTCAAAATTTTTCTAACCTTGAAAGCAAGAGGGGAGGTCCTCTATATATAAAAAACATGAATTTTCCTCATAAACATCCAACCATACACGTGGGAGCAGATGCAAGCATCTGTGCTGTAATATCCTTGTTCTGTAGTATGCTAATTGGTCCTTAACATGAATATGATTATGTGTTTGATATGATTTTGTGTGCCATTATGTGAAAATATGTGGTTTTGAATTTCTATATGTTCACCGTAGGAATATCTATTTGATATCTGCTTTGGAAATTAAATTGAAGGCCTTATCGGCCACAGAAACCGAAATTGACTACGCCATTACGATTGGCATAATTTTTATAGCCTACGGTGAAATTTAATTGGAAATTGATTCAGATCAAAATTAAATTTAATTGATGAATTAGTGCCCAATTATTTATTATTATTAAATTGGAATTAGTGGGATTTGTTGTAATAAGGCACTACACCCTCAAATTCTTTCTTTAACTTCATTTTGGCTGATTCTAACCTTAAGAGAGAAGAGAAGGCCGGCTAGAGAGGGAGAGGGTTGAGGTTGATCATTGAAGCTTGAATATTTTGAAGGCCAACTCTAGATTTGACTATAGATTGGAAGAATTGAGCCTCTAGGTAAGTGAATTCATTAGTTTAATGTTGTAAATTGTGAATTCAAGTTTGATTATAAGGAAATTGAGTTGTATTTGTTGAATTTAAAGTCAATAGAAACATGCATGTAGGAAATTACTATGAATTTCCATATTTGAGCACAATGTGTATGATCCATGTTGAATTTTTGGTTTAAGTGCATATATTTGATCACCTCTTCACCGATTAAGTTGAGGATATTGTGTATATTCCACATCCAAGTGCAAATCATGGAAGTATGAACCTTGAATGTTTGAATTTAGTGTGTTGGTGATGAGTTTGAGTCAATTTGGGACATGCATGTTTTTTATGCATGAAATTGAGCTTCATTGGGTTGTAATATGGGGTTTATACCATGTTAGTACAAGTGTATTTGAAGTTTGAGCTATTGCATGCAAGAAATGTTGGATGGAATGTCAAGTTGTAGCTCAAGAACATAGTTGGAAAACCCAAAAATTTTGGTGTCCGCTCGAGCGGGAAAACCGTCGCTCGAGCGTGAAATACGAGCTCCCAGCATTTTTTTGCAGACGTGACTCCCGCTTGAGCGGGGAAGTTCACGCTCAAGCGGGGAGCCATGTAGAGAGGCCTTCCGCTCGAGCGCTAGAATGCACGCTTGAGCGTAAATTTGACATAGCCAGTACTTTTGCAGGCCTCTTGGGTCCGCTCAAGCGGGGAAGTCCACGATCGAGCAGGGACCCTATTTTCTGAAATTTTGTTTATGCATTCTATGTTTCGTTTTTCGTCCTCTTTCACTTGTAAGCACTCTGAGGCATGCGTTGAGCATTGTAAATGAGTTAAAGAGATAAGAATGAAGCCTAAAGAGGAATATGTGAATTAAGGAACGGATTGAATCGTTTGTGACCCGTATGTGCTATGTGATGTGTAGGGTCAAGCTCCAGGGTAAACCAACCAACCGATCACTGTAAGTAATATCGATATTTGAAACTTGTCATTTGTCCAATTACTTATTTCCTTATAAGCCTTATAAGTTTGCTAGTTTAAATTATGGACAAATGTTTGATATGAATAAATGAATGGGCCAGAGGCCAATCTGATATGAATGAATGGGCCAGAGGCCAGTCTGACATGAAAGTTTGAATGGGCCAAAGGCCAATCTGACATGAATGAATGGGCCAAAGGCCAGTCTGACATAAATGAATGGGCTAGAGGCTAGTTTGACATGAATGAATGGGCCAGAGGTCAGTTTGAGATGAAAGTTTGAATGGGCCAAAGGCTAGTCTGACATGAATGAATGGGCCAGAGGACAGTTTGACATGAATGAATGGGCTAAAGGCCAGTTTGACATAAAATTCTGAATGGGCCAAAGGCCGGTTTGACAAATGAAAGATGAATGGGCCAAAGGCCAGTATGTTTGAAACCATAGTCACTTGACTTAACTTGTGTATATATATGTTAAATGGAAATATGAATCGGGCCCAAGGCCATTTGAAGTATGTTGTTCTGCATATCGTTTGTATAACTTCTTTATTTGATATTATTCACTGGGCTATCGCTCACGCTCATTCATGTGTTTGTAGGTGAGCCAAGAGAAGTTGAGCAACAGGTTCAAAAATTTTTTTTTTTTAAAATATGCTTTTGGCGACTAAAACAGGTGGTCGCCAAAGCTTTAGTATTGGCGACGAAAAAAATAGTCAGCAAATGTATAAATTAAAAAAAAAAATCACCATTGGCGACTAAAACTTTAGTCGCCAAATGTATAATTTAAAAAATATAAATGAGCTTTGGCGACGAAAATTTTAGTCGCTACAGAGTTTGTTTTTGGCGACTAAAAGTGGGTTAGTCGCCCATACCTTCCACGACAATTTTCCAGCGACAAACATGGCGACTAAAAAATTTAGTCGGGAAAACCTAAAACCCGACTTTTGGCGACTAAAAAATCACTTTTGGCGACTAAAAATTTAGTCACCAAATGTGTATTTTCTTGTAGTGGGAGAATCGTCACATGCATGTTCATAGTTATGTTAAGTCCATGTTTTCATCTTGTCCTTGGAAGAATTGGCTCATTAGAGCATAAAATTGAAGCTTTGAAATGGTTTAAATTCATACATGTTTGCATATTTTTCATATTCATGAAAATGTTATTTGAAATTGGATTTATTTGAAACACCTTTGGGCTTTGATTTTACAAATTGAGCTTTGAATCATGTCAAAGTATGAGTTTTGGGATGTTTTTTGGAAAATTGGCCCAAGAGGATTGAAACTTATGTTTTAAAACTTGGATTTGAGCTTGAGGTTCAAATCTAGAAATTCCAGATTTTGAACTCACGCTCGAGCGGGGTGACTAGCGCTCGAGCGTGAAATTCGTGCTCTCAATACTCTGCACTGTTTTGATTTCCGCTCAAGCGGAATAATTGACGCTCGAGCGGGACATTGTGTCTCATGCTCGAGCGGGTGTCGAGCGCCCAATCGAGCGTGATTTTCACCTATCCAGCACTTGTGACTGTTTTGCAGAACGCTCAAGCGGGTAAGTATACGCTCGAGCGGAAACCTTTGTCTGCATGTCCGCTCGAGCGGAGTAACCTACGCTCGAGCGTGACCCCTGTTTTTTGAAAATTCTGAAAATGCTTTTAAAGTGCATATTTGCATCCTCATCTCATCCTAGGCATTATTAGGCCTAGTTTAAGGCATCTTAACGAGGATATAGATGTAGAACACACTGAGGCAAATTAGGAATTAAGTTATTATCTTTCCCAACTGTGTAGCTTAGTGTGTGTTCAATCTGTAACTATGTAGGGTTGGCGACTGGGGACGCGCTCTGGCTTTACTGTAGCCCAGAAACTCTATGAGTAACAACTGTATAAAGATATGTTCAAAATGATTATCTTCTGAACAATTGAACTGTACTGCTTTCTGAACTGATACTGTTAATTGAATGAATGTATGTCCTATATTCTGAACTATATTGTGGCATCCTTAGCAACTACTGTTTACTGTTACTGTTACAGAGATCTCTGTCGGTTCCTTTGTTGGAACCACTACTGTTTACTGATTGATGGCCATCATTTATTGTTCGGTCTTTTAAGACCTACTGTTTACTGTACTGTTATGCTAATGGATGTATCACATATGACTGTACTGACTGAACGACTGAAATACTGATTTAACGAATTGCTTTCGTTACTGTAAGGACATTCATTCTTAACCCATTTACGCATTGTGTTATTCACTAGGCTTTAGCTCACTGCTCATATATATATGTAGGTGTACAGGCACCAGACCGTGGCTAGAAGCATCGGGATAAACTCCAGTTTTGTCAAGCCAACCACTGTGCCTCACTGCGAGGTTCCGAGCTTGTCAAGTTATGGCTTAGGGGTGTTTTAATTTCCCCGTCTGTCTCTGCATCTGTTTTGTATAACTGTATAGACTGTTATCGTACTGTTTAATAGGGATTAGGTCCCTGAATTAAATGATTGTATATATGTACATACTGTTTGTCACTGACTACATATATGTATGAAAAAGTCTTTTTGGCATACAGATTGTCACAGCTCATTGGACATTATTTATTTACTGTATTGGCTTCCGCCAGCCCCTGTACTCTGTATTACTGTATTACTATTAAGCAGGCCTTCGGTAATCTTGGATTACTGGCCAGTTACGGTGCTAAACCCATAGGGGCGGGTTTGGGTCGTGACAGAGTGGTATCAGAGCGATACTTACCACGAGTTATACCGCACACACGTGCCCAAATGAGCTATAGGATGTCCTAGAAAAGCGATTAGGGCATTACATGAGCACGATAAGTGTATGGCTATGACATGACTGAATATAGGCTACTGTGTTAATCTGTTTAAACAAATGACTGCCTATGTTGATAACTGTTATAAATGCCTATAGTGTAATGGATAATACGAGAACTGCAAATGAATTTGAATCCTCATCCTCTGAGGCAAGAATGGCAAGACTGGAAAGAATGGTGGAACTAATAACTGAAAGACTGGATCAACAACAGAATCAACAGCCCCCAACTCCTCCTCCGGTACAGCCGAAGCAGAATGTGAATGTTAATGATGGGGACATAATTGCTCTCACCCATAAGTTCAGCAAAATGAAACTGCCATCCTTCCAGGGAGGCCTTGAATCGTTAAAAGCTGAAGCATGGGTTCTCGAGACAGAAAAATTGTTTGAGGTTTTTCCGTGCTCCGAAGCACATAAAGTGCTATTGGCTACCTTTACTCTGCAAGAAGAAGCTAGAAGGTGGTGGATGCTTATTCGTAATGACAATACTGTTATGACTTGGGCTCAATTCAAAGGAGCTTTCTTTGAAAAGTATTTCCCTCAGTGTGTTAGGGACAGAAAAGTAACTGAATTTGAACAGCTGAGACAAGGCACGATGTCCGTTGCTGAATATGAGACAAAATTTACTGAACTTGCCCGTTATGCACCACATATGGTTGACACTGACTACAAGAAGGCTAGAAAGTTTGAAGGCGGCCTTAATGTTGCAATACTCGATAGAATAAATGTTCTGAAATTACCGAACTATGTAAATGTTCTTGACTGAGCCTTGATGGCTGAATCAAACATTGAAGCACTGAAAACTGAAACACCAGCATCTGAATGGACAACTAGCCCCAGCCAAGGGAGTGGTTTCATACCACCCTGTTCTGAGTGTGGCAAGAAGCACAAAGGGGTCAATTATAAAATATCTGGAGCCTGTTACAGGTGTGGCAAGGTGGGCCACATGGTTAAAGACTGCCCCTTTGCTCCACAGGCCAGTAGTAAAGCTGCACCAAGTGTGGCAGCATCAACTGTTACACCAAAACCGAATCCCAAAGCTACCGGAAAAGAGCCCATGAGGCAGGGCCAAGTGTTCGCTCTAGTACCGGGAGACGTGCAGAATACCGAGACCGTTGTGTCAGGTATTCTCTCTATTTGTACTCAAAATGCTTATGTATTGATTGATTCGGGGTCTACACATTCATATGTGTTGCATGCTTTTTTGCGAAAACTGAATAGACCATTAGAACCCATGAATTATTTGTTAGCTGTATCATCACCCATTGGGGGATCTATGACCTGTGCATATATGTACCCTGCTTGTGAAATTATTGTTGGAGATACACATTTGTTTATTGACTTACTGCCTCTAAACATTGATCATTTTGATGTAATATTGGGAATGGACTGGTTAACGAAATACCATGCTACCATAGACTGTGTAACGAAACAAGTAGTTTTCCGCCCATCGGGTTTACCCGAATTTGTGTTTAATGGGGTCGGAGTAGTACCTCCTCCGTATTTGATTTCATCTGTGAAAGCTGTTAAATTGATTAGAAAAGGGTGTAAGGGATATCTGTGTTCTGTATTGACTGTATCTACTGATGATAATGCACAACGTGAACAGTATTCCTATAGTCAGAGAATTCCCAGATGTATTTCCAGATAATTTGCCAGGGGATTTGATTGATAGGGAGATTGAATTTACCGTTGATGTGATTCCGGGAACGCAGCCAGTATCTAAAGCTCCTTACCAAATGGCTCCAACTGAACTGAAAGAATTGAAAGTGCAACTGCAAGAACTGCTAGATAAGAAGTTCATCAGGCCTAGCACTTCGCCATGGGGCGCTCCTGTTTTATTTGTGACGAAGAAAGATGGCTCACTGAGACTGTGTATTGACTACCGTGAACTGAACAAGGTAACTGTGAAAAATAAATACCCATTGCCACGTATTGATGACTTATTTGATCAGTTACAGGTTGTTCAAGTGTTCTCTAAGATCGACCTCAGATCAGGATACCATCAGTTGAAAGTTAAACTAGAGGACATTGACAAAACTGCTTTTCGAACGAGATATGGACATTACGAATTTTTAGTTATGCCTTTCGGAGTTACTAATGCACCTGCTGCATTTATGGACCTCGTGAACAGAATCTTTAAACCATACCTTGATGACTTTATTGTAGTGTTCATTGATGACATACTGATTTACTCTAAAAGTGTAGAAGAACATGAACATCATCTGAGACTTGCCCTACAGACCCTGAGAGAACAGAAACTTTATGCTAAACTGTCTAAATGTGAATTTTGGCTCGATCATGTTATGTTTCTGGGGCATGTTGTTAGCAAAGATGGAATTTCTGTTGATCCACAGAAAATTGAAGCTGTAGTAAACTGGCCTAGACCAACAAATGTGACAGAAGTCCGAAGCTTTTTGGGACTAGCCGGGTATTACAGAAGATTTGTCAAAGATTTCTCCAAAACTGCCTTACCGTTGACTCAATTAACTCAGAAGGGGATATCATTTGACTGGACTGACCAAAGGGAATCAACATTCCAGGAGTTGAAAACTCGACTTGTAACTGCATCGATTCTTACCTTACCTTCAGGTACGGATGGTTTTACTGTATTTAGTGATGCTTCTCATAAGGGTTTGGGATGTGTTTTAATGTAGAATGGGAGAGTTATTGCCTATGCTTCCCGACAACTGAGTCCGTATGAAAAGAACTACCTGACTCATGATCTAGAACTTGCTGCAGTAGTATTTGCACTGAAATTCTGGCGTCACTATCTGTATGGGGCGACATGTGAAGTATATACCGACCACAAGAGTTTGAAATATTTCTTCACACAGAAAGAACTGAACATGAGACAGCGGAGATGGCTAGAACTGATTAAAGACTATGACCTACAGATTTTGTACCATCCGGGGAAAGCCAATACTGTTACTGATGCACTGAGACGGAAATCAATTGGAAACTTAGCCTGTTTGCTTACCGGGCAGAAAGAACTACTTTGTGACCTTGAAAAATCTAAAATTGAAATTGTTTTACGAGAACAAGGTGGACCAATAACTGCTATTTCTGCCCAACCAGCACTGATCGAAGAGATTAAAGAGAAACAACAATCGGATGACTTCTTGAAGAAGATCATCGAAGAAAGGGAAACTAAACCAAGACCGGGTTTCAAATTTGAAAGTAATGTACTGAAATTCCAAGAAAGACTGTGTGTACCAAATGATACTGAATTGAAAAGAAGAGTTCTGCAAGAGGGCCACAATTCAAAATTTTCTATCCATCTAGGGAATACAAAAATGTATCAAGATCTGAAACTGAATTTCTGGTGGCCGGGAATGAAGAAAGAAATTGCTGATTTTGTATCGAAATGTCTTCATTGCCAACAAGTTAAAGCCGAACATCAACGACCCGCAGGCTTATTACAGCCTTTACCTATACCGGAGTGGAAATGGGAACATATCACCATGGATTTATTGTGGGATTGCCTCGCTCCAGTAAAGGTATGGACTCAATTTGGGTTATTGTTGATAGACTGACTAAATCTGCTCACTTCTTACCTATTAAGACAATTTATAATGCGGATAAATTGGCTATACTCTATATTGATGAAATTGTTAGACTGCATGGAGTGCCTGTGTCCATTGTTTCTAACAGGGATTTGAAGTTTACATCGAGATTTTGGCAAAGCTTATAGACTGCATTGGGTACTGAATTGAGACTGAGTAGTGCTTATCATCCTCAGACCAATGGCCAGTCAGAAAGGACCATCCAGACTCTGAAGGATTTACTGAGAATGTGTGTCCTCGATTTTCAGGGAAACTGGGAAAGCCATTTGCCATTGGCTGAATTCGCCTACAACAACAGCTATCATTCAAGTATTGGCATGGCACCTTTCGAGGCATTGTATGGCAGAAAATATAGATCTCCGATTTGCTGGACAGAAGTTGGAGATGGGCCTTTGCTTGGGCCCGAGATTGTATACGAAACGACTGAGAAAGTGAAACTGATACAACAGAGACTGAAAACCGCACAGAGCAGATAGAAAAGTTATGCTGATGTCAGAAAACGGGATAGAGAATATGAAGTGGGTGATCACGTAT
>NW_021026752.1:615687-629232 GCF_004153795.1 Camellia sinensis | reverse complement strand
AATCTTCAACAGGTCAGATTCTGTTTATAGTAAGATTGTTGCTGTTGCAGTCTGTTCTGTCATATATCAGCAGATCGGATCATTACTGCTACTGTGTCTTGTTTGTTTGTAAGGGGAAGTTCAGGCTGCTGTGTGTGTATTATATGATGTTTGTCTAGGTGATGTGAATTGGGGCTAGTCCCCAAATCTGCTGGGGCTGTGCTACTCTGATTGGGTTGTGTTTGTAAGGGGAAGTTCTGGCTGTTGGGTAGTCAGTGCTGCTGGGGTTGTGTTTGCAAGATTGGGAGGGTTGTTTTGGTGCTGTTTATGTTGCAGATATGGAAAGTCAGTGCTGTTGCTGTGCCAGTTGTTTTTCCTGGTGTTGAGGTGTTATCAGTATGGGTGGTTCTGTGTAGTATGGGGGTTAGTTGTAATTGGGGTGTCATGTTTGTATTTCTTTCTTCTTATTTTTCTGGCTGTTTGATTGGTCGCTCGCCAATCTTGGGTTGTGTGCTGGCATATGATAGGGCTTGCTCTTTGGTGCCAACCTAGTTGGGATCTTTGAGTTTAGCTTTGATGCTCTTTGCACCTCCCCTCTCTTTTTGGTGTTTGTATCTTATAATTTTATCATTAATAAAGTTTCTTTTGTTGATCAAAAAAAAAAAAAAAAGCAAGGATTTATTGTTAAAAATACATGTTTCAATGATTGTTGTTAACGTGTTAGTTTCAAGTTTGTTTTATATGATGAAGTTTAGTTGTTATATTATGAGAAAGCTTGGTCGACTATTATTTGAATTGTGCATGTTCTTAGAACATTTAGATTTCATTATTGTTTTAGGATTTTAGTGATATATTTCATTGTATTATTCATGTGTTTTGTATTTTACAATTTACTTTGTAAGATAGTTTGTTTGTTCTTTTAGTTTTATTTACTTTTTTTTTTGTTTTCATGTATAGTGTTACCGCTAGATGTTATTATGTTAATGCAGTGATTGATAAAGTTAGGTTTCACTGTTTTTTTGTTTGTAGTTAAGTGAAACAGTTATAGTTCATATTCTAATCTTATTTCTTCTTATTAAGGTAATTAATAATATTGTTAGAACTAACTATGTTAATTGAGTAAATCAGAACAATTGACCTAGTGGTCGTATAGTATCATTTATAGTGCGAGGTTTCGGGTTTAACTCCTATAAACTACAAGAAATTTAAGTTTTAGAGACTAAAATTTAAAGATAAAATTATTTTTTGGAGACCAAATATTTTTATTACAAAAAGTGTTTTTATTATATTTTTAGCAACAAAAATTAGACATTAGTGATGAATTATTATTCTTTTGGGACCAAATTTTTTGTCTCAAAAAATAAATCATTTTGAGATCAAATTATTTTGTCCCTAAAAGTCTATTTATTAGTGACATTTTTAAAATTTTCTCGCTAAAAATCTTATTTTTTATTTTTCGGAACGATTTTTTAGCAACTATTCTCATGACGATAAAAATTGGTCCGTAAATGTCTTTTGTAACAAAATTTTCACTTTTAATAACCAAAACATTTAATCTCTAAAACTCTTATATGTTGTAGTGAATGTATATCAAAAAGTAACTACTAGTTGAAAAAGAGAATATGTTTTTGGTATATTTCTATTAGGTAAAATAAATAATAAAGTTGGATGCTCACGATGATATGTATATAATTTGTGTAAAATCGTGAGTATTAGGGATTTTCATAGCTTATTTTTAAGGGTTTTAAGTTTACTGTTCTAACTCAAAGATCATGTGACTGTGCCGAACTAGGAAATTTACTTTATGTATCATTGCATGGCTCTTGTTTACCACCGTTCATTAGATATTTTGATTAACCATCAAATAAAGTAAAAAAAATAAAATGAAAATTCTATTATACATTTTATATGTTTTTATATAATTTAATATAATTTTTTTTCACATATTCAGAATATTAACCATCGTCTAATGAAAAGCCATTATAATATAAGTCCAAGTCAAAATCGGCCCGGCCCAAGTTTCACACCAATATGCTTTTGTTTAAGGATTTTTTGTCTTTAAATATCCTTATCTCAAATCACTCACAATCATTAGATATGTCTTGAAATTCTCAAGTTTTAAAAATCTCATATAATCTAATAATAAATATTTAGAGATAAGAGATCCTTACTCTATGCTTTTAGCTAAAGAGATTGTATTTGTATATTCCTAGTATGGATCATTTTATAATACACAGTAAAAAAGAAGATGGGTATTATATATAAGTTATGTTATTTGTCAATTTCAATTATAACTAAAATATAGGATAAATTTTAGGGCAAAACACTAATAAATTTCAAATTATAATTTGTTAAATTATTTGGTCATGTCTTTTATTTTAGAGTAATAAGTCCTATTTGAATATTAATTACGTAATTTTTTTTTGATGGAGAGCAAATGTAAGTTTTTACTAATGTTGTAATGACAAAAATACCCAAAAAGCTTACTATAGACCTTTTTTAGATTTCTCTCATTTCCAAACATCAGCAACATTAACTACATCATCAATATCATCAAACATCAACTACATCATTAACAGCATCAAAAACCTCATCAATATTGTGAACATCATCAAACATCAACTACATTTTCAACATCATCAAACATCAGCAAGCATCAACTACATCATCAACATCATCAAAAACATTATCAACGTCATCAAACTTCATCAACATCATAACTATGTCTATAACCAGGTTGCTTCGAAGCCCACACGAAGAATATATACCCCAAGTTTTCGGCGTCGCCGCAACGATTCAGGACTTTTTCTGTTAGCCCCGACCTCACGACAACGCCTGATTGTTGCAAACATCAGTGTAGACACCCCATTTTTGACCGTCCTCAAGTTTTGGACATCACCGTTTGAACACTCGGTGATCATCCATGTTCGTGTTTGTTTTGAGTTCCCGGAGGTCTCGGCTACGCGCCTTGCCTCAGGATCTCTCGACTTGTTTGTTCTGTGCTTGGTTCTGCACCAAGGACTTGTGTGTTTTGTACCTGAGGGTAGAGAGTAGCTTGTTAGCTACCCCTGACACCCACCGGCCTTGGATTGAGGCCATCGGCCGTGTATTCTTGCTACCAGCCATTGGTGAAATATACCATTGGTCAGTCGGCACTTAGTGTGGTCGGCCGATCATCTGTTTGGCCGATGGCCTCCTTTTCTGGCTGGTGCCACATTTTTGCCTTTTTCAGGCATGGTGCAAGCCAGCTGTGCCAGCTGGAATGCACGGACCCTCCTCCCCATGCACGAGTGCGGCTGTTTTGCCCCTTTTGCACCTTTTTGGTCTAGCTTCTTGAGGAAGCTTGGACCTTTGTCTTAGCTTCCTCAAGAAGCTTGGACACCTGTCCCAGCTTCCTAAGGAAGCCTTGCACCCTTAGCTGAGCTTCCCTTAGAAGCCTTGACCCTTTTTGAATAGCTTCCCTTGGAAGCTTAGTCTTTGCATTGTCTATATAAGAGACCCCTCTTCTCCTTTGATGGGTTCAGCAAAAACCAGAACAAAATACATATATATATATCTGATATACATCTTCTCACTCTATATCTCCCTCTCTCTCTTCATTTGTGTGTGTCTAAGGGCCTAAAATGGTGATTTGTTCTTACTTTTGCACTAAAACACACACCATCACACCATACTTCGATTTGGGAGGTCTTGAGGGTTTGTTCTTGAAGTTTTGAGGTGGTTTTGATCATAAGGAAGAGGCTGACCTTGCTGTTCTTGAAGTGTTCTTCAAGGGTAACACTTTTGCTTTAGATTTCCCAATCTTGCACTAGTCTTTAACCTATCTTGCTTACTGATTTAGAATTTGTGTATAACTAAAAACATTCTTGTATTTGCATGCTTAAGATACTTCATTAAGGTTGTTTTGGTGTTGGGAGTCGACCTCCCCCTCTAAGGCCTTGTTTGGCCCTTTTTGTGCTTCAATTGTTGAGCTTTGGTTACTCCGGCGTATTGGCCTTCTCACCACTGAAATCCAGTGGATTTTCAGTGGTGAAGAAGGGGGTTTGAAGTCTTGCATAGGGGAGGGACACCCCTCTCCCTTTTGTGTCTCATTTGTCCATGTTTTGGCCCATAAGGGTAGCATATGTGCTTGGTTGTTTTTGGCCCCATTTCAGAGGTTCTTGGATATTATTTGGTCATATGTTACCTCTGTCTTTGGTCGAATTTATGGCCCTTTACATGCTTATTGTACTTGCCTTGCATTCCCCCATTTTGCCTAGAAATGTACTTTGCATTTAAGCCATGATGCTTGCATGTTCTAGCTTAACTTCATGAAGGGTTTAGCATTATTTTGCCATGATCAAGGACTGTTGGGTGTTGATTCAACCATGTTTGCCATGTTTGGTATAGTTTTTATGTGTTTTGGCTTGTGAGCCTTGAGTGTGTAAGCCATAAGAATGCCTCATTTGGTCTATTTTCGGTGATTTGGAATCATTTGCCATGCCATTTCAGTCCATGTTTGATGCTTGCATACTTGGATTTGTTCTCCTTTCAATGCCTTAAAGAGGTGTAGTCTTATGCTCCATGTTTTTGGCTTTGGTGTATGCCTCTTTGCTTGAGTCATTTGGGATGCCATTTATGTGGGTTTTGGGGCTTATTCTACCATACCATATCTCTGATTTTTTAGGTCTTGATATCAATGCTTACCCTTTTTTGGGTGCTCTTGAAAATTGCCTTCCATGCTTTAGCTTTAGGCTCTTTGGTTTGCATATTTGTTTTGCATGTTGGCACCTCTATTTTGGACATTTTTGGCCACTGTTTTGGGGTGGGTTGAGGCCTTCTCATTTCAGTATAAGTCCATCTTTGCATACTTTGCATGTTTGACATGTTGCATTGCATTGGTTGCATGCTTATATTGCATCATGATTGCATGCTTGCATGTTACTTAGCTAAGTTGCATTATATAGTCTTGTTGTATGCTTGACACGTTCATATTGCATTAGTGTAGCCTTGCATGAGTTGCATCACTTTGCATTGTATATGGCATACATGCATGGCATCGCTTAGTTTGGGGTGTCAAACCAAGTATGAGGGGAGAGGTATGTTCGTACCCGAAGTGACGAAATACGTCTCAACCCTCGGTCGCCAACACCCTTGATCTCAACATGATAGGGTGTTAGCACTCATTTGTTTGTTGCATGCATCTACATTAAGTTGCTAACTTGGCTTCTTAGGCCATCATGCATCGAATTGCGTAGTTGATGGCCCGAGGGTCGAGGGCCATGCTCCTTTGAGTCCATTGCATGATAGGGAGTGTGGCCATGCTCACATTTGCTTGAAAATTCCATGCCATACACTGCTTGCCCTCTGCTGCTGTCAACTGCAGGATTCTGCAGGAAGCAATGGCCGGCCGGCCACCTACAGTGCCGACCGACCATCTGTGGCAGGCCGGTGGTACAACAGTTGGCCGATAAGCCCATTACCATGGCCGGTGAACTTTAATTCTGGCCGGTGACATCCCAGAGCACTCAGAGGATGATTCAAAAGGGGTCTGGAGACTTTCAGAATTTTTAGAGGAGCAAGGCAGTGAAAGCAGAGGCAGCAGTGCTATGGTAGCGGGTTTTCGGGCAAGACAAGTCAAGCATGTATCATTCACACATTCCGAGGCAGGGCTGCGGCCACCTTCCTTTTGCATTTAATTTGTTAATTAGTTGGGAATTCTATAATAATTAATTTAGCGGTATTCATTTGGTTGTGTAATATTTATTTAGACCCTTCGAGTGAGGGCAATTGTGTAATAAGTGTGCGTGAGTGTGTGTATGTCTCCCAACCCCACGTCTTTCTTCTCTTTTATTTACTAGCTTTCGATGGTTAGTCTAGGGCATGTTTCAATTAGCATACAGTACGATAGCATGTTTGCATCCATTCATTCGTTTTGCATGCACCGGGCTCAGCGCATCATTCTAACTGCATTTGTATTTTAATTCCAAATTGAATACGTGTTAGTTGTAGCATTTTACATGTCATTATAGATTAACCGAGCCTATCTTAGTTGCATTTTGCATGTGTTGCATTAGCCATCTTAACATGAACTAGGATCATGCATATGATTACTAACTAGTTTCTGTTTTGGCTCGAAATACTCGGTAAATTCTTATGCTTTAGCATCCTTGCATGTGTGTGAGTATTGCCATGACAGCATGCTTACCATGAGATATAACTGCTTGAATGCCTGTGGATGGAGGTTGAATTACCTAAATTGGAATAATGCATTAAAACTGTGAGTTTTAAAGCCCACTTTGAGGGTGGCAAAACTTGCATTTTAGCCTACTTGCGATTAGCAAACCATTTTCAAAACAAACATGCAATGTTTTGTTCCAATTTAGGCGATTTGGTCTATACTTGTTTGTTGTGCGCATAACATAGTAATTCTAGGCTAATAACCGGAATAAGAACACATAATGCTTTCAAAACAAGATATCACGGTTAGTAGAGGCCGATCTTTGATCGGGCGAGAGGGGTGCTCATAGCTGACCTTCCCCAATCGTACCCAGGTTCCCGAGCCGAGGCAACTTTGGTGATGATGGACACGTGGCCTTTGGCACCGAGTCAGGGTTTCCTAAATTTTTCGAAATAAAATATTTGGGCGGCGACTCTGTGTCTGGCAAAGCAGTCCATGTTTAGCACTTCTTTTCTAAAAATCTGTTTCTTTTTCTCAAAACGATTTGCCGGATTTGGACTCTTTGGTTCAGATTAAGAACCGTGACAATTTGAGTTCCGAACTGTAGTGAGCCCAAAATGAACAGAACAGGGATCTCCCCCGAGACGTTCGGGGACGTCTACAATCAGCAATAATTTTAGAACCCTAGAATGGAATTTTTTGAGAATTTTGTACACCTTTTCGACATCAGAGGAAAACTCGTCATCGTTGTGGTCAGTGGTGGAGTTGTCTAGATCGTTTTCGAGGCAAACGAGACCAAACCCTCTTTTGGACTTGATGGGAATTTCAATGTTGGAATAGGTTTTGGAGGGTGTGTGATTTGGGTTGAATTTTGATGGGTTTTCGGGTGAAACTGATTGGGAATCAGTGGAAGAGAAATGGGGTGTGACAGAAAAATAGGATTCTTTGGGGATGAGGTGAAATTGGTTGTTTGGTTGGGAGGAAACATCAAAACATCATCAACCTTATCAAACATCATCAACTACATCAAACATTAACATCATCAAAATGAAATCAATATGGGTAAAAATGTAAATTCTATATACAATATATCAAAAATGTATATCATACCAAAAATAAAACGGACTAAATGGTTTAAGAAAAAATACTTAGGACTAATTAGAGCAACATTTACTAAAATGGGATTTATGAGTAATTTTTCCTAAATTTTAGGATAAATTATATTAACATTTCCTAAGGTTTATATTTATTTCAATTCTCCCTTTCACTTTTGAAAATTACATCTCCTTCATTGAGATTTTAAGTTTCATTATAGATTACACCCTTCACCAATTTAATGTTTTTAAATACTATTTTTGACCTCACTGGATAAATTACATTGACACCCCTCACATTTTAGAAATTACAATCCCTTCCCCAAGGTTTAAAGTAGTATTACCAATTATCTCCTCGGTTAGTATTAGTTGGAAAAAAAATTAATTGAAATTTTTTTTTTGTTAGGCAAATTTTTAAATTTCTGTTTAAAAACCAATGTAAAATAAAAATTACACTGACACCCTCTTGAGGTTTATGAAAGATAAAAATTACATAAAAATGATAATTATTTTTTATTTTTTATTTTTTATTTCTTAACCAAATTAATTTTTAATTTTTAAAAGAAAAATTTAAAAATCAAACCATACATAGCCTAAGAATCTTTTGATAAGTCATTTCTTACGTTAGTAACTTATTTAATTATTTGTTAATTTTACGACATTTTTATCATCTGAGGCATGTTTGATAACCATTTCGTTTTCAGTTTTCAATTTGTATTTACAAAAATTTAAAAAACTGTCATAAAAACTTGTTTGATAATTTTTTGGTTTATAAATAGTTATCTCAGTTTGTAAATTTGAGAAAAAAATGTAAATTCAAAAAATGAGTTTACGTTGATTTTTAAACAGAAATTTAAAAATTTAATTAGCAAAGTTTTTTTTTAATTAATTTTTTTTTTCAACTAACACTAGCTGAGGGGGTAATTGGTAATGCTACTTTAAACATTAGGGAGGGGATTGTAATTTCTAAAATGTGAGGGGTGTCAATATAATTTACCCAGTGAAGACAAAATTGGTATTTAAAAAAATTAAATTGTTGGAAGGCGCAATCTATAATGAAACTTTAAACCTCAGGGAGGGGGATGTAATTTCTAAAATGTGAGCGGGAACTGTAATAAACATAAACCTCAGGAGTGTCAATGTAATTTACCCTAAATTTTATTTTATTTCTTTTAGAGAATATAAGACAACTAGGGGGAAAATTGAAAAAAAAAAAAACAAGAGTAACAGAGGAGGATTTCTTGCGTAAATTTTGAGTTGGAAGCAATTTGGGTACTATTTAGAAGGAGAAGATGAGAAAGGATACAAAGAGTATCTAGCAAATTGAAACTAAAAAATGATTTTTGTTCACAATTAGATTTGTAAGTCATCCGAGTGCTGTGCTGCCTCAATGTGACCATGGATTCCATGTCCGGTACATTGATACGTGGGTCGGTGGTTTCATATATGAAACATGTAAAATTTTTGACCTATTAATTTGTGATTATATTTTAATTTTAAATAATTAATAACAATCCTAATCAAATAATAAAAACTAAATCGACACAATGATTTAACGTGAAAACAAATCATAGTCAAAACCACGAAATAACTTACTAAGAAGACAAAAAAGAATTATATAAGAGTATTTTTAATTATCTAACGAATCCATATCCGAATTGAACCAAACCCGACGTGTCTCTTCCACAACCGTCTTCACTTTGGAATTGTCTTATCCAACGTTGAATCCACAACGTTGATGTAACAACTCTTGCTTCATCTTGGTCGTGCTTACATGCATACACATGAATTTGTTTTGTTAAGTTGCATTTACAGACCTTAATTTGTTTTATCTGAGTGTTGCTTGCATGTTTTGTTTCTCGCTTGGTGTGTGTTAAGCCGAGGTCATCTTAAGCCTAGGTCACACCTTCGAACCTCTTACACCTAGGACCATCTTGGAACCACTTTGGTTGACCTCCATCTTCACCCTGGCGTCTTGGCCAAGATGTCATAATCTAGGCCGAGATGCTATCATCTAGGCGTCCGACATCCTTGAGCCTTGCACCTAGTGACCTTGTACTGGGACTGGAATGACCTAGACTGAGGTGTGGCACATCTAGGCCGAGGTGTGGCACAGCTGGGCCAAGTGTTATCCTTCTTAGCTGAGATCATTGAGACCTTACTTGTCGAAGCCTTTGTCCTAACCCGAGATCATTGCCTGCCGGAGTGCCCATGTCACCTTGCTTGTTGTACAACTTTGTCATGCTTTTGTCTTGTCAGTCAGTCACCTTTTGAGGAGAGCCAACCAGCCGTAGCCACGTGTCCCAACAGAGGGTTAAGTCTGCTGGCAGTAGAGAAACCTACATCATTTTGTTATATCTTGTTTTAGGAAGAGAGAGAAACTCTAGGAAGAGAGGAAGAAGAGTTTTTAGAGTGAGAATAGATTTCCAAACTTGATCTTCGCACCTTGAACTGTTAGATCCGTGCTTTGAGGTTAGAATCCTGATGTGCTCTTGTTATTCTTTATGTTCATCTAACTACATTGCATGATGTAGCATGATTCATGAGCCATGCATTGATTTGAAGTTTGTTTTAGAAAGAGAAAATGATGTTCTTGTGTTCTTAAAATAAAATCATGTTTTGATCCGAAAGTTTGTATCAAGATCCATGTTTTCGTGTTTGTTTTTATGAAATCTCCAAGTATGGTTACCCAGGTCCATGTTTTTCGAACTCATCTCATGAAATCTCCGACTTTGTAATAACAAGTTAAGATTTTAGCATTCATGTTCTTTATGTCTTTCATGTTCATGTTCTTCATGTTCCTCGAAGGGAAACCCAGATTTTCCCGATTTCATTTCCCTGAATGTGGTCATCGAGACCACACCTCGGCCAAGAGGTGTGGGACCTCGGCCAAGACCTGGTTGGTACCCAGCATGTTTTCCCGAGATGAGAAATAGTGTTTTAACCCCCAGCATGTTTTGCTTTGTCTTGACTTAGTTTTGAAAGAAATGTCGAGATCATTTACACTTATGAAAAGCTTGTTTTAAGAATGCATTTCATACCCATCCTTGAGCATCTCTTCTTGACTTCTTGAAGTGCATTCAGTGGACTTTGCCATGTATTTGCAGGCCTTGGATCCTTGCTTGTAATCCCCACATCCGAAGAGCTATGTGAGTGGTATTTTTAATAAAGCTATGCTATAAAGTTTTGATAAAGCTAAGCTTTGCTTTGCTTTGGAAAAGTATTTGATGAAGCATGAATGACTAATCCCTAGTTTCGTATAAAGTATTATATTTGTTTTGATGACATTCTTGGAAAGTCCTTAGTGCTAGGAGACTATAATGCAACTAATACCCTTGTTTTGAAAGTCCTTAGTGCTAGGGTACTATAATGCAACTAGCACCCTTGTTTGAGATATCTCCCTTGTCTTGCCACCGACGGTTTACCTCGTGGGTTTGTCCGGAATGTCATCGCTTGTATTATATTGATGCTAGTAAGCACCCTTTGAAGCTTTGAAAGATTTAACAGATGAACTTGGTTCATCCCTTGATTTTGTATAAGTTATGATATGTATTGTTTGATAAAGATCTCGAATGTCATTCATTTAAACTTTTATTACTAATATCATTCACTGAGTATCCAAGCTCACCCTCTCCATATATATATGTAGGTGACGAGCAAGAAGGTGGTAACGCCTAGATGATTATTTGCAAGTTGTTGGATTCATATTTTGTAGCATCTTGAAGATTATGCTTATTGGTTTGGCCATTGTAGTTTGTTTTGTATATGTCGGCTTGAGAAGCCTTTTGATCAACATGTAATATGTATTTGTTTTATTTGTACTCAAGTTGTCAAATCACGTTATGTATGACATTTCATTTGATCTATGCACAGCTCTTGTGAACTATTTAGATTTAAATTTATTGCTTCTGCACATGTGAGCCCCATATGTATACTCTGATTGTGTGTGACTATGTAAGTTGGCCTTTGGTAATCTTGGATTACTGGCCATCATGGCACCATTCTACTAGGGGCGGAATGGGGTCGTGACAGTTGATGTCCAATCCACGACGATGAGTCACTTCAGAATCCATATGAAGTTCATAGATCCATTGATCACTCTTAAATCATCAAGGAAACACTCAGAAAAATACCCTATAATATTGAAAACCTTGGTAAATTTACTCTCCCAAAATTTGGACGGCCTAAACCCTAAAAACAGCGAACGATGCACTTTATAGAAAACAAAGCCGCGAAGACCGCTCGAGCGACCACTTCATCGCTCGAGCAAACTTGCTAAAACGCATTCCCATTGCATGAGCCAAGATTCTTTCACTCGAGCGCATAAAGGATTTTCTTAGAAGTTCAGTCTGTTATGCAAAAATACTAGATGATGCTATTCACCGCTTGAGCGCACAAATAACCGCTCGTGCGATCAAACAACTTTAGCTTCGGAGGTAATACTCCTCGATCCCGGTTGGGTGCTACCCCTTGGATCTCTGTAAGTTGATCGGGTAGTTCGATGCCTGTACATAGTCAGCGAAGTGACAAACATAAAAGCCTCAAGATCACAAACTTTTTTGCATAGGCACAATCATTGAAACATAAGAGCAAATAAAATTATAACTAAAATGAGTTTTGTCAAATGGAATTGCCAATTACAAAAATCTAACAATCTCCCCATTTGGTAATTTTGTGGCAAAACACATCTAACAAATAAAATGATAATCATCCCAACCCATTACAGCCAACCAAGATCCTATTAGTGCCATGATCTGCAAAATAACTATTACCAACACAAGAATATATAAAAGCAACAGACTGTTAGAAATGGTTTTGGAAAAATCTGAAAAAATAGATTTTTTCCTAAACTTTGGTCTAATTTTTAGGTGGGACCCATGCGTCGAATTTCGCGGGTCTAAGTGGTAACGCGTTCTATGTCGCGTTGTAATTCACGTAATATATTTGGTTGCTCAAAACCATTATCAGGTGAATGAGAAATTGAAGCCAAAGTGAGCTCCATGGAAATAAAATTTTTGGTGGAAATTCCTTAAGGTTTGAAAAATGGCTTGTCCCACATTGATTTGATGGGAAACTTTGTGTGGGTTTATAAGGCTTGGAGTTAGAACTTGGGGTAGGCCCCAAGGGGCACCCAAGTTTTGTAGAGAGGGAGGTTATGAGCAAAATGGGCTAGACCCATTGAACCCAAAAATCACCACACGCGCTCGTCGCCGCCGTCCGTCTGAGCTGAGCTTTGGTGCGGGTGCATGGTGTGAGGTTGGTTTGGGTTTTTCCAGCCCAATACTAATCTTTTTTGGCCAAAAACATTTGAATTTAATTTATTTTTTGGTAAAATAAAATCAGATCGTTTAAATTCAAATATGTCCGAACCTTCTGTACAGATTTCAAAATTTGTCCGTTTAATTCAAGGAAAACCCATACCTGTTTGAATTTAAATTCAAACATATTTAAATATGTGCAAATTAAACCGAACAGATTTGGTTATCTGTTGAAACAGTGTTGCACATGTTCAAACAGGTTTGGTACCTATTTAATTCAAATTGAAAAGCCACCACTACATCTATAAATAGGTGTAGACACCCCATTTTTGACCGACCTCAAGACTGGGACGTTACCATTTGAATACTCGGTGATCATCCATGTTTGTGTTCGTCTTGAGTTCCCGGAGGTCTCGGCTTGCGCGCCTTGCCTCAGGATCTCTCGACCCGACTGTTTAGTGTCTGGTTTTGTACCAAACACTTGTATTTTGCCTTGGAGGGGCAGGGAATGCCTTGTGAGGCATCCCCACATATCACCGGCCATGGCCAGAGGCCACCAGTTGGTGTTTTGTTTCCATCGGCAATGTATATTGCCGGTCGGCAGCTCATTTTGTCAAGATGGCAATTTTGAGCAGCCGACTACTGTTCATCTGCTTTTGCAGATATTTTAATACAGCTGTATGGCATTTTGTTCCCCTCCATACACGTGTATGGAGGGATGGCCTTCTTGTTAGCTTACCTTGTAAGCTTTACAAGATTGGCTCCTCTATAAGAGGAGCCCTCCCCTCTTGGCTTTAAGGTTAGACATTTTAGAGAGAAAAAACATTGTTAGAAGCTCTGGTTCTAGGGTTAGTATAGTTGTAGCTATTCTATCTCTGCTGCGTGTTCACCTGAAAGTTCGGGCTGCGTGTTCGACGTCAAATGTTTAGGCTGTGTGTTCAAATTTTAAAATCAGTGGGCTGCGTGTTCACCCTCAATCTGGGCTGTGTGTTCAGAAATTCAAAGTTTGCTGTGGGTTCAGAAAATCAATTTGGGCTGTGTGTTCAGAAAACTA
>NW_021026752.1:603355-615662 GCF_004153795.1 Camellia sinensis | reverse complement strand
CTGGAGTCACTCCCCTCTAAGGCCTTGTTTGGCCCTTTTTGTGCTTCAATTGTTGAGCTTTGGTTACTCTCGCGTATTGGCCTCTACACTGAAATCCAGGTGGATTTTCAGTGGTGAAGAAGGGGTTTGAATCTTGCATAGGGAGGGACACCCCTCTCCCTTTTGTGTTTTTGTCCATTTTGGCCCAAAGGTAGCATATGTGCTTGGTTGTTTTGGCCCATTTCGAGGTTCTGGATATATTTGGTTCATATGTTCCTCTTCTGGTTCGAATTTATGGCCCTTTCATGGCTTATATGTACTTGCCTTTCATTCCCCCATTTTGCCTAGAAATGTACTTGCTTTAAGCCATGATGCTTGCATATTAGCTTAACTGTCATGAAGGGTTTAGCATTATTTTGCCATTGGATCAAGACTGTGGGTGTTGAGATGTCAACCATGTTGCCATTGTTTGTAAGTTTTTATGTGTTTTGGCTGGAGCTTGAGTGTGTAAGCCATAAGAATGCCTCATTGTCTCATTTCGGTGATTTGAATCATTTGCCATGCCATTTCAGTCCATGGTTTTGTGCTCTTACCTTGGATTGTTCTCCTTTCAATGCCTTTAAAGATGGTGTAGTCTTATGCCTCCTGTTTTGGCTTTGGTGTATGCCTCTTTGCTTGAGTCATTTGGGATGCCATTATGTGGGTTTGGGGGGCTTATTTTCTACCATTTACCATATCTCTATTTTTAGGAGTCTTTGATTATCCAATGCTTACCTTTTTTGTGGTCGCTCTTGAAAATTGCCTTCCATGCTTTGCTTTAGGCTTTTGGTTTGCATATATTGTTTTGCATGTTGCACCTCATATTTTGGACATTTTTGGGCCACTGTGTTTGGGGTGGGTTTGAGGCTTCTCATTTCAGTATAAGGTCAATCGTTGCTATACTTGCAGTTTGACATGTTGGCATTCTTGGTTGCTTCTAGTATTGCATCATGATTTGGCATGCTTGCATGTACTTAGCTAAGTTGCATTATATAGCTTCTGTTGTATGCTTGACAGTTCATTTGCATTGTGTAGCCTCTGCATGATTGGCATTCACTTTGCATTGTATTTGGCATACATGATGGCATCGCTTAGTTTTGGGGTGTCAAAACCAAGTATGAGGGAGAGGTATGTTGTACCCGAAGTATGAAATAACGTCTCAACCCTCGGTCGCCAACACCCTTGATCTCAACATGAATAGGGGTTAGCACTCATTTGTTTGTTGCATGCATCACCATTAAGTTGCTAACTTGGCTTCTCTTAGGCCATCATGCATCGAATTGGTATTGATGGCCCAGAGGGTGCAGGGCCATGCTCCTTTGAGTCCATTGCATGATAGGGGATGTGGCCATGCTTTCCAAACAAATTTGCTTGAAATTCCATTGCCCTACATGCTTGCCCTCTGCTGCTGTCAACTGCAGGATTCTGCAGGAAGCATGGCGGCCGGCCACCTACATGCCGACCGACCATCTGTGGCAGGCCCGGTGGTACAACAGTTGGCCGATAAGCCATTACCATTGCCGGTTGAAACTTTAATTCTGCCGGTGACATCCGAGCACTCAGAGGATGATTTCAAAAGGGGTCTGGGACTTTCAGATTTTTAGAGGAGCAGGCAGTGAAAGCAGAGCAAGCAAAGGTTGCTATGTCGAGCGGTTTTTCGGGCAAGACAAGTCCAAGCATGTATCATTCCACATTCCGAGGCAGGCTGCGGCCACTTCCTTCTGCATTTTAATTTGTTATTAGTTGGAGATTCTATAATAATTAATTTAGCGTATTCATTTTGGTTTGTGTAATATTTATTTTAGACCCTGTCGAGTGGAGGGCAATTGTGTAATAAGTGTGCGTGACGTGGTGTATGTCTTCCCAACCCCACGTCTTTCTTCTCTTTTATTTACTTAGCTCGATGGTTAGTCTAGGGCATGTTTCAATAGCATACAGTACGATAGCATGTTTGCATCCATTCATTCGTTTGCATGCACGGGCTCAGCGCCATCATTCTAACTGCATTTGTATTTTTAATTCCAAATTGAATACGTGTTAGTTGTAGCATTTCACATGTCATTATAAGATTAACCGAGCCTATCTTTTAGTTGCATTTTGCATGTGTTGCATTAGCCATCTTAACATGAACTAGGATCATGCATTATGATTACTAACTAGTTTCTGTTTTGGCTCGAAATACTCGGTAAATTCTTATGCTTTAGCATCCTTGCATCGTGTGAGTTTGCCATGACGCATGCTTACCATGAGATATAACTGCTTGAATGCCTTGTGGATGGAGGTTGAATTACCTAAATTGGAATAATGCATATAAAACTGTGGTTTTAAAGCCACTTTGAGGTGGCAAAACTTGCATTTTAGCCTACTTGCGATTAGCAAACCATTTTCAAAACAAACATGCAATGTTTTGTTCCAATTTAGGCGATTGTGGTCTATACTTGTTTGGTTGTGCGCATAACATAGTAATTCTAGGCTAATAACCGGAATAAGAACACATAATGCTTTTCAAAACAAAGATATCACGGTTAGTAGAGGCCGATCTTTGATCGGGCGAGAGGGGTGCTCATAGCTGACCTTCCCCATCGTACCCAGGTTCCCGAGCCAGGCAACTTTGGTGATGATGGACACGTTGCCTTTGGCACCGAGTCAGGGTTTCCTAAATTTTTCGAAATAAATATTGGGCGGCGACTCTGTGTCTGGCAAAGCAGTCCATGTTTGCACTTCTTTTTCTAAAAATCTGTTTCTTTTTCAAAACGATATTTGCCGGATTTGGACTCTTTGGTTCAGATTAAGAACCGTGACAATTGAGTTCCGAACTGTAGTGAGCCCAAAATGAACAGAACAGGGATCTCCCCGAGACGTTCGGGGACGTTCTACAATCAGCAATATTTTAAAACCCTAGAATGGAATTTTTTGGAATTTTGTACCACCTTTTCGACTCAGAGGAAAACTCGTCATCGTTGTGGTCAGTGGTGGAGTTGTCTAGATCGTTTTCGAGGCAACGAGACCAACCCTCTTTGGACTTGATGGGAATTTCATGTTGGATAGGTTTTTGGAGGGTGTGTGATTTGGGTTGAATTTTGATGGGTTTTCGGGTGAAACTGATTGGGAATCAGTGGAGAGAAATGGGGTGTGACAGAAAAATAGGATTCTTTGGGATGAGGTGAAATTTGGTTGTTTGGTTGGGAGGAAACATCAAAACATCATCAACCTTATCAAACATCATCAACTACATCAAACATTAACATCATCAAAAGAAATCAATATGGGTAAAAATGTTAAATTCTATAACAATATATCAAAAATGTATATCATACCAAAAATAAAACGGACTAAATGGTTTAAGAAAAAATACTTAGGACTAATTAGAGCAACATTTACTAAAATGGGATTTATGAGTAATTTTTCCTAAATTTTAGGATAAATTATATTAACATTTCCTAAGGTTTATATTATTTCAATTCTCCCTTTCACTTTTGAAAAATACATCTCCCTTCATTGAGATTTTAAGTTTCATTAAGATTACACCCTTCACCAATTAATGTTTTTAAATACTATTTTTTGACCTCACTGGATAAATTACATTGACACCCCTCACATTTTAGAAATTACAATCCCTTCCCCAAGGTTTAAAGTAGTATTACCAATTATCTCCTCGGTTAGTATTAGTTGGAAAAAAAATTAATTGAAATTTTTTTTTTGTTAGGCAAATTTTAAATTTCTGTTTAAAAACCAATGTAAAATAAAAATTACACTGACACCCTCTTGAGGTTTATGAAGATAAAAATTACATAAAAAATGATAATTATTTTTTATTTTTATTTCTTAACCAAATTATTTTTAATTTTTAAAGAAAATTTAAAAATCAAACCATACATAGCCTAAGAATCTTTGATAAGTCATTTCTTACGTTAGTAACTTATTTAATTATTTGTTAATTTTACGACATTTTTATCATCTGAGGCATGTTTGATAACCATTTCGTTTTAGTTTTCAATTTGTATTTACAAAAATTTAAAAACTGTCATAAAAACTCTGTTTGATAATTTTTTGGTTTATAAATAGTTATCTCGTTTGTAAATTTGAGAAAAAAAATGTAAATTCAAAAATGAGTTTACGTTGATTTTAACAGAATTTAAAAATTTATTAGCAAGATTTTTTTTTTATTAATTTTTTTTTTCAACTAACACTAGCTGGGGGTAATTGGTAATGCTACTTTAACATTAGGGAGGGATGTGTTTTCTAAAATGTGAGGGGGTGTCAATTAATTTACCAGTGAAGACAAAATTGGTATTTAAAAAAATTAAATTTGTGGAAGGCGCAATCTATAATGAAACTTTAAACCTCAGGGAGGGGGATGTAATTTCCAAAATGTGAGCGGGAACTGTAATAAACATAAACCTCAGGAGTGTCAATGTTAATTTACCCTAAATTTTATTTTATTTCTTTTAGAGAATATAAGACAACTAGGGGGAAAATTGAAAAAAAAAAAAACAAGAGTAACAGAGGAGGATTTCTTGGGTAAATTTTGAGTTGGAAGCAATTTGGGTACTATTTAAGGAGAAGATGAGAAAGGATACAAAGAGTATCTAGCAAATTGAACTAAAAAATGATTTTTTGTTCACAATTAGATTTGTAAGTCATCCGAGTGCTGTGCTGCCTCAATGTGACCATGGATTCCATGTCCGGTACATTGATACGTGGGTCGGTGGTTTCATATATGAAACATGTAAATTTTTGACCTATTAATTTGTGATTATATTTTAATTTTAAATAATTAATAACAATCCTAATCAAATAAAAACTAAATCGACACAATGATTTAACGTGAAAACAAATCATAGTCAAACCACAAATAACTTACTAAGGAGACAAAAAAGAATTATATAAGAGTATTTTTAATTATCTAACGAATCCATATCCGAATTGAACCAAACCCGACGTGTCTCTTCCACAACCGTCTTCACTTTGGAATTGTCTTATCCAACGTTGAATCCACAACGTTGATGTAACAACTCTTGCTTCATCTTGGTCGTGCTTACATGCATACACATGAATTTGTTTTGTTAAGTTGCATTTACAGACCTTAATTTGTTTTATCTGAGTGTTGCTTTGCATGTTTTGTTTCTCGCTTGGTGTGTGTTAAGCCAGAGGGTCATCTTAGCCTAGGTCACACCTTCGAACCTCTTACACCTAGGACCATCTTGGAACCACTTTGGTTGACCTCCACTCTTCACCTGGCGTCTTGGCCAAGATGTCATAATCTAGGCCGAGATGCTATCATCTAGGCGTCCGACATCCTTGAGCCTTGCACCTAGTGACCTTGTACTGGGACTGGAATGACCTAGACTGAGGTGTGGCACATCTAGGCGAGGTGTGGCACAGCTGGGCCAAGTGTTATCCTTCTTAGCTGAGATCATTGGAGACCTTACTTGTCGAAGCCTTTGTCCTAACCCGAGATCATTGCCTGCCGGAGTGCCCATGTCACCTTGCTTGTTGTACAACTTTGTCATGCTTTTGTCTTTCTAGTCAGTCACCTTTGAGAGAGAGCCAACCAGCCGTAGCCACGTGCCCAACAGAGGGTTAAGTCTGCTGGCAGTAGAGAAACCTACATCATTTTGTTATATCTTGTTTTAGGAAGAGAGAGAAACTCTAGGAAGAGAGGAAGAAGAGTTTTTAGAGTGAGAATAGATTTCCAAACTTGATCTTCCACCTTGAACTGTTAGATCCGTGCTTTGAGGTTAGAATCCTGATGTGCTCTTGTTATTCTTTATGTTCATCTAACTACATTTATGATGTAGCATGATTCATGAGCCATGCATTGATTTGAAGTTTGTTTAGAAAGAGAAAATGATGTTCTTGTGTTCTTAAAATAAAATCATGTTTTGATCCGAAAGTTTGTATCAAGATCCATGTTTTCGTGTTTGTTTTATGAAATCTCCAAGTATGGTTACCCAGGTCCATGTTTTTCGAACTCATCTCATGAAATCTCCGACTTTGTAATAACAAGTTAAGATTTTAGCATTCATGTTCTTTATGTCTTTCATGTTCATGTTCTTCATTGTCCTCGAAGGGAAACCCAGATTTTCCCGATTTCATTTCCCTGAATGTGGTCATCGAGACCACACCTCGGCCAAGAGGTGTGGGACTCGGCCAAGACCTGGTGGGTAACCAGCATGTTTTCCCGAGATGAGAAATAGTGTTTTTAACCCCAGCATGTTTTGCTTTGTCTTGACTTAGTTTTGAAAGAAATGTCGAGATCATTTACACTATGAAAAGCTTGTTTTAAGATGCATTTCATACCCATCCTTGAGCATCTCTTCTGACTTCTTGAAGTGCATTCAGTGGACTTTGCCATGTATTTGTAGGCCTTGGATCCTTGCTTGTAATCCCCACATCCGAAGAGCTATGTGAGTGGTATTTTTAATAAAGCTATGCTATAAAGTTTTGATAAAGCTAAGCTTTGCTTTGCTTTGGAAAGTATTTGATGAAGCATGAATGACTAATCCCTAGTTTCGTATAAAGTATTATATTTGTTTTGATGACATTCTTGGAAAGTCCTTAGTGCTAGGAGACTATAATGCAACTATACCCTTGTTTTGAAAGTCCTTAGTGCTAGGGTACTATAATGCAACTAGCACCCTTGTTTTGAGATATCTCCCTTGTCTTTCCACCGACGGTTTACCCGTGGGTTTGTCCGGAATGTCATCGCTTGTTTATATTGATGCTAGTAAGCACCCTTTGAAGCTTTGAAAAGATTTAACAGATGAACTTGGTTCATCCCTTGATTTTGTATAAGTTATGATATGTATTGTTTGATAAAGATCTCGAATGTCATTCATTTAAACTTTTATTACTAATATCATTCACTGAGTATCCAAGCTCACCCTCTCCATATATATATGTAGGTGACGAGCAAGAAGGTGGTAACGCCTAGATGATTATTTGCAAGTTGTTGGATTCATATTTTGTAGCATCTTGAAGATATGCTTTTTGGTTGGCCATTGTAGTTTGTTTTGTATATGTCGGCTGAGAAGCCTTTTGATCAACATGTAATATGTATTTGTTTTATTTGTACTCAAGTTGTCAAATCACGTTATGTATGACATTTCATTTGATCTATGCACAGCTCTTGTGAACTATTTAGATTTAATTTATTGCTTCTGCACATGTGAGCCCCATATGTATACTCTGATTGTGTGTGACTATGTAAGTTGGCCTTTGGTAATCTTGGATTACTGGCCATCATGGCACCATTCTACTAGGGGCGGAATGGGGTCGTGACAGTTGATGTCCAATCCACGACGATGAGGTCACTTCAGAATCCATATGAAGTTCATAGATCCATTGATCACTCTTAAATCATCAAGGAAACACTCAGAAAAATACCCTATAATATTGAAAACCTTGGTAAATTTACTCTCCCAAAATTTGGACGGCCTAAACCCAAAAACAGCGAACGATGCACTTTATAGAAAACAAAGCGCGAAGACCGCTCGAGCGACCACTTCATCGCTCGAGCAAACTTGCTAAAACGCATTCCCATTGCATGAGCCAAGATTCTTTCACTCGAGCGCATAAAGGATTTTCTTAGAAGTTCAGTCTGTTATGCAAAAATACTAGATGATGCTATTCACCGCTTGAGCGCACAAATAACCGCTCGATGCGATCAAACAAACTTTAGCTTCGGAGGTAATACTCCTCGATTCCGGTTGGGTGCTACCCCTTGGATCTCTGTAAGTTGATCGGGTAGTTCGATGCCTGTACATAGTCAGCGAAGTGACAAACATAAAAGCCTCAAGATCACAAACTTTTTGCATAGCACAATCATTGAAACATAAGAGCAAATAAAATTATAACTAAAATGAGTTTTGTCAAATGGAATTGCCAATTACAAAAATCTAACAATCTCCCCATTTGGTAATTTTGTGCAAAACACATCTAACAAATAAAATGATAATCACCCAACCCATTACAGCCAACCAAGATCCTATTAGTGCCATGATCTGCAAAATAACTATTACCAACACAAGAATATATAAAGCAACAGACTGTTAGAAATGGTTTTGGAAAAATCTGAAAAAATAGATTTTTTCCTAAACTTTGGTCTAATTTTTAGGTGGGACCCATGCGTCGAATTTCGCGGGTCTAAGTGGTAACGCGTTCTATGCGCGTTGTAATTCACGTAATATATTTGGTTGCTCAAAACCATTATCAGGTGAATGAGAAATTGAAGCAAAGTGAGCTCCATGGAAATAAAATTTTTGGTGGAAATTCCTTAAGGTTTGAAAAATGGCTTGTCCCACATTGATTTGATGGGAAACTTTGTTGGGTTTATAAGGCTTGGAGTTAGAACTTGGGGTAGGCCCAAGGGGCACCCAAGTTTGTTAGAGAGGGAGGTTATGAGCAAAATGGGCTAGACCCATTGAACCCAAAATCACCACACGCGCTCGTCCGCCGCCGTCGTCTGAGCTGAGCTTTGGTGCGGGTGCATGGTGTGAGGTTGGTTTGGGTTTTTCCAGCCCAATACTAATCTTTTTTGGCCAAAAACATTTGAATTTAATTTATTTTTGGTAAAATAAAATCAGACGTTTAAATTCAAAATATGTCCGAACCTTCTGTACAGATTTCAAAATTTGTCCGTTTAATTCAAGGAAAACCCATACCTGTTTGAATTTAAATTCAAACATATTTAAATATGTGCAAATTAAAACGAACAGATTTGGTTATCTGTTGAAACAGTGTTGCACATGTTCAAACAGGTTTGGTACCATTTAATTCAAATTGAAAAGCCACCACTACATCTATAAATAGGTGTAGACACCCCATTTTTGACCGACCTCAAGACTGGGACGTACCATTTGAAAACTCGGTGATCATCCATGTTTGTGTTCGTCTTGAGTTCCCGGAGGTTCTCGGCTTGCGCGCCTTGCCTCAGGATCTCTCGACCCGACTGTTTAGTGTCTGGGTTTGTACCAAACACTTGTATTTTGCCTTGGGAGGGCAGGGAATGCCTTGTGAGGCATCCCCACATATCACCGGCCATGGCCAGAGGCCACCAGTTGGTGTTTTGTTTCCATCGGCAATGTATATTGCCGGTCGGCAGCTCATTTTGTCAAGATGGCAATTTTGAGCAGCCGACTACTGTTCATCTGCTTTTGCAGATATTTTAATACAGCGTATGGCATTTTGTTCCCCTCCATACAGTGTATGGAGGGATGGCCTTCTTGTTAGCTTACCTTGTAAGCTTTACAAGATTGGTCCTCTATAAGAGGAGCCCTCCCCTCTTGGCTTTAAGGTAGACATTTTAGAAGAGAAAAAACATTGTTATAGCTCTGGTTCTAGGGTTAGAACTTATATACATTCTATCTCATTTCTCTCTCTTTGAGTGTTCTAGGTGTATTTGTTCATAGTATTGTACACAAACACCTACTATTACACCTTCCCTGGCTATTGAGGTTCTAAGGGATTGTTTTCAGAGTTTTGGACTGGTTTGGAGCTCTAAGAAGCTGCTGGAGCTTCATTTGTGAAAGAAGTCTACAAGGGTAAGAAACTAGTCCCTTTATTCCCCATTTTTGCATTCTATTTTGGCCTTATCTTGAAACTGTTTTTGAGCTTGGGTATAATATAAAAAATTTCTGTTTTTAGGCCCTCTAAATAGTTTGTTTAGGGTGTTTTGTGTTTGAGGGTGTTTGACCCCTCTTAGGCCTTGAGAGGCCCCATTTTGTGCTATTTTGATGAGCTCTGGGACCTTGGTGTTTGGGCCTCCTCTCACTGAAATCTTGAGGATTTCAGAGGTGAGATTGGTGCCTTGAGGTCCTAGGGAGGAGAGGTCACCCCCTCTCCTTATTGTCCTTGAAATGGACCATTTTTGGCCTCTTGAGGGAGCACCTAGCTAAGCTTCATGTTTGACATGCCTTAGCTGATTTTTGTGCTTATTATGTCATAATATGCCTCTTTTTTAGTTGGTTTTGGTACACCATGCATGCTTGCATACCTACCTTGTAATGCCATGTTTAGGCCTTAATATGCCTTAGGTTGTAAACCATTGTTCAAGCATATTTTAGGGCTTAGCTTTGTGAAGCTTTTGTGCTTATTTGCCATGTTTGAGGTCTGTCCTTAGTCATTTTGGTCGGCCATGACATGTTTAGTATAGCTCCTTGCATTTTGGCTTGTTGGCCTTGAGTATGTGAAGGTATACATGCATTACTTGCTTTGTTTTAATGATTTGGCACCATTTATAACATCATTTCAGTCCCCTTAGCATGCTTGTATGTTGCCTTGGATGCCCCTTTGATGCCTTATGAGCTTGTGCGGTATGCTACTTGAAAGTGCATTTGTGCATGCTTTTGAATTCAAGCCATTTAGATGCCATCTAAGTGGGCTTTTGGGCTTTGTTTTTATGTACTAAAACTTTGTTTTGGTCATTAAATCCATGCCATGTTTGACTTGCTAAGTGTGGTCAATACCCCTTTTAGCTTGCCTTGAATCTTGGACCATTGTCCCATGCTTAGCCTATCTTGTTTGCTTGGTTTGGCACCATGTTTCTTGCATGATTTTCAGAGCTTAATGCATGACGATAGTCCATGTTTGCATCCTCTTTAGTGTGCTTGAGAATTGCTTTTAAATGCTTGAAGTATTGGACACCCATTGCATGCATGTGCGCGTGTGTGTTAGTCCTTCATTTTGGGCACTTTGGCCACTGTTTTAGGCCTAGTTAGGACTGCCTAAATCATGTTTAAGTCCACCTCTTTGTTTGTTGCATGTACTCCTTGTATGTTGTAGCATATTGGTGAGTTGTTGCATAGTTGAACTTGCATGATTGAATGAAGTCACATGTTTGATTACATGCTTAAACACCCACATTGTGCCTTGCATACTTGTTGGTTGCATTATCTCATGCCTTGCATGTCTTGTATGCTTGCTTGCATTATCCATGTCGCATCCTTAGCTCACATGCCTAGGATCGTATTCTATTTGCACGCATGCTTGGCCTCTTGAATTGCTTGTGATAGAGGTTGAGTCCCATTGGTTTGTTCATATGCATTGCATTCTATATCAAAAATGCACACTTGATTCTTTAGGCCATCACGCATTGAAATGCGCGATTGGTGGTCCAAGAACCAAGGATCATGGCCCTTTGAGTCATAAACATGATAAGGGGTGTGATTGGTGCATATATTGCTTGAATAGCATTGCCATGCTCTGCCTTGCCCTCTGTTGCTGTTAATTGCAGATTCTGCAGGAACTTTCTGCCGACCGGCAGTGTTTAGTGCCGACCGGCAATCCTTCCTGGGCCGATAGCTTCATAAACAGCCGATGACTACACACCACAGCCGGTGATGATTCTACTCAACCGGTGGTGTCTCCCAATGTCCAGGGAAGCAATTCTGAGACTTTGGTAGTCTTCCAAGAGGCAATGCAGGGAAAACAGAGGCAGCTTATGCATGGCAGTGCACTTCCGAGCAAGGCCCGAGCACGCGTGCATCGAACTTTCTTCCCGAGGCCCTTTTTATTACTTTTCTTATGCTTAGTTAATTTGTTAATCAATTAGCTAGGATAGTTTATTCATTATTCAAACTGTATTATTCTTTCGGTCCCTCCGAGCGAGGGCAATTGTGTAATAAGTGTGCGTGACTGTGTGTATGTCTTCCAACCCCACGTCTTTCTTCCCTTTTATTTACCCGCTTATGATGGTAGACTAGGGCATGTTTAAATTAGCATACCTTATGCTACGCATGCGTGCATCCTACATTTGTCTTGCATGCACCGGGCTCGGTACATCATGCTAACTGCATTTGCACTTCAATTCCAAATTAAATACGTGTTAGTTGTAGCATTTCACATGTCATTGTAGATTAGCCGAGCATTGGGGGTCGAACTCCTCCCCTTAGGCCTCTTTTGGCCTATTTTGGTGTTCTTTTCTTTAAGCTTTGTTTACTTTGTTGTGTTGGTCTTCTCACCACTGAAATCTAGTGGATTTTCAGTGGTGATGGAGTAATTTTGAAGTCTTGTGTAGGGGAGGGACACCCCTCTCCCCTTTGTCCTTCTTTTACCCTTGTTTTGGCTTAAAAGGGGAACATGCATGCTTGATCATTTTTGGTCCCATTTCAGAAGTTTTTTGGGTGTTTTGGGTCATATTATATCTCTGTCCAATGGTGGTTTGTTGGCCCTTAGCATGCATTTTATACTTGCTTTGTAATTCTCCATCTTGCGCAAGCAAAGATAGGGCAACAATGGCATGCAAAAATGGCCCTAAACATGAGATTATGAAGCAACTCACAGCTTC